>JAXIUT010023286.1:0-17304 GCA_035586675.1 Eurytoma californica | reverse complement strand
CACACACACACACACACACACACACACACACACACACACACACACACACACACACACACGCACGCACACGCACACACGCACGCGTTATAAAAAACCATTCAAATATTTTAGAAGTAATATTAAAAATATTTTAAAAATAGAAAAAATGCGACTGAAATTTAAATCCAAATGAAAAAAAATGAAATCGCACTCGTGTACATTTTCTCGTTTACGAGTGTGAGTGATCTTGATGTCTATCGCAATTCCCGATCGTTCAGATTCATCGATTATACTGCAGTTTATCGGAGTGGCCAGAGCAATGCGAATAGAGCTTTGATAGAGATGACACTATTCAAGCCTTCGAAAATAAACCAAAGAATGAATAGGTCGACGTGCTCTTATTATAAAACTTCAATAACGACATCTAAAGCCTTCAATCGAGTTTACTTTTAACTATATCCTTTTTATTCTTTTTAATTCACCGCACTGAATTCGAAGCACACAAAGTACCTATAAAATGCTAGATCGCTATATTATAGAGAGAATTCTCGAAGTTTTTTGATCAGTTTTAATGGAAGGATAAAAAGAAAACACTTCGCAATTGCTGAAGCGATTCAATTACGTCGGCGGAGCATGCAAAGCCATTGGAAGTCAGAGCGGCGAAGCATCGAGGGGAACGAAAGTTGCATCTCTGCCTCACTGAGGCACATCTTTTTTTTCTTCTCGGCGCGCCGCAGACAATTTTTAAGCGGCGTCGGGTACACCCGCAGCTTGTTTTTCGATCGAGGGCTCGTTCACAGAAGGGATCACGTCTTAAATCACTCGGGCAACTCGTCTCCCCGCGATTTTCGCGTTCAGTGACTCTGCTGATGCGCGCGCAAGGCGGAAATGCGAGTGGCGCCACGCGCTGCACTTTTAATCTGGAAACTCGGCGAGAGCCATAACTTGTTTCACTTAAAAGTTTCGGACGTGCGACGAATCGGATATACGGCCGCGGAGCCTTCGACCGGGCAGGGGGACGGAGCGCCGAGGGGCAAAAAGGTGCGCAGCCTGTGAAGTAGGAGTAAGTGCTTGGGAAGGAAAGAAGAGACTCGGCCATCGAGTTAGCACGTTGAGCTTCGACCAAACGCGATTTCTTTTTTCCCCGTCCCCACCCATCAGCCCTAGTCCACCTCCTCTTTCTCCCGTATGCCTCTGTCTCAATTCAATTCTGTCTGCCCCTATCTCGGTTATTTTACTGGTAGATAGCGCAAGGTAAATCTGGAGCTCGATCTTCTATTTATTCACCGCTCCACCTTAACGAATTGAAATATTTCTATCGCGAAACAAGAAGTCGACTGTGAGAAGTTAAAACGATCAAAGTTTCCGCTAACTCTGATTTTTTCTCTGTTCGATCAAAGGTGTACAAACTTGCCTTGTTTATACATAAAAACTTGGATAAGCGTGTAAGAAGAGTTGCGTTTAACAAGCAGTAATTTGATTTTTTTTTTTTTTTGTAGACCTTTTAGATAAACGCAGCTCGTGAACACCAACGAAGTCTTTCAAGTCCTCCAGAGGGGTAAAAGGCATAGGATTAAGGAGCAAGACGATTGCTTTTATAAGACAGTATTTTAAAAAGAGCTTCGCTTTTGCTTGACTTTTCTAACTTGCTGTGTACTTTAGCAGTACTTTGTTGAACTACTCTTAAAACTCCTTACATTTTTTGCGCCTACATTCGGTAAAAGCTTCGATAACAGACTGCTGTGGTAGTTCTGCCGCTAACATACAAATGTATGTCGTATAAATAGAATTACATAATACTTAATTTACGTACCTCCTAGAATAAAGTTAAAGCAGTTAGTCGAATTATCTCCAGAAAGCTTCAGTGTGAATAAAATAAAAGTGGATCGACAAATCACTGTGGAAGTTACTTCCAAGAACAAAAAGGAAGTTTGACCTAACCAATCAAATAAAGGCAACAGCAGAATCGCGTAGACCCTCGCACTGGGATGTGGATGTGGATTAACGAAGTATTAAGGGTAAAGCACGGGAACTAAGCCAGTGGGATATGCACGATGGCGCATACTGATGCGATGGAAATTAGCGCTTAGTCTAAGCCAATTTAACCTCAATGCCGCGCGAGAGGAGTCTTAGCCTTGTAGATCTTTCTTAATGCTCGCATGTAAGTCGTTTTCGTCACTCGCTCACTCGCTTTATTAATTTAACCCTTGCTTTCGATGGGGGGGGGGGGGGGCGTCAAGAAAAGGAGACGAGCGCTCGTCATTCTTGTCAACTGCGCTACATCCTCCCCCATCCGACATATCGATGATGCCACAGCGAAAGTATCAAAGAACCTGTTGCTGTCTTCACTGCAGAGTTCTCAAAATGATTTCTCGAGGCATTCTGGATTTCCCGTTCGGTTCGTTTTTGCTCATGCGCTTATTAAACCAATAAAGCTATCAAGGAGACTAAGCCCTCAGTGTATAACGCCGAGTGTATTAGTGGGGAAAGCGAGCTGGAAGTGTGAGCTTACGCCTGCCTTCTCCGGAATACAAAGTAGACCTTAGGATGAATTTCAGAATCAACAAAATAACTAATTTAAAATTGGAAACTGATATTACGTTTATATTTTTTCATATTATATGTACTTAGTTAAGGGGATGTAAAATTCATGGTTCGGAATCTTCTGACAATAATATTTCCTTGATTATTTAACATCCAAAAATTTTTTCGATAAAATCGTTTTGTGACGTTATCATACAAAGAATGTCTGATTTCAATTTCAAGTCATTCCATTCATAAGTCTAGGAGAAAAATGGGTTGAAAAATTTAAGAATACTCTACGCATACAAAACATGTTTTAACCCATTTTTCTCCTAGAAATATGAATGGAATGGCTTGAAATTGAAATTAGACATTCTTTGTACGATTACAAAAAGGTACCACAAAACAATTTTTTCGAAAATTTGTTTAGATTTTTAAAAAATGAAAGAAATATTGATAGCGGTATGGCAGATTCCTAATTATGAGTTTTACATCCACTTAATGGTGCAGTTATAATAGTATTTAATGATCGGAAACTCATTTATAATATTTGCGAAATAGATTATTGAACGAGTACTATTTTTTATTTAAGAAATAAAACAATAGCGTTGCATTTGCTCCAAATAATCTAGTTAATCTGATCAGTATGTGTTTATTGATTCCACGTTATAGGACTTAATAATTATTAATGTTCATTTCACTAATGTGTATGGCAATCTATTGATGTACTGATGTTACTGATGTACTGATGTTAATAAACAAACTGCATTATTTAAATAACGGATTGAAATTATTTGACCAAAAATTGTAACTCCATGAATTTTAGATACTCGTAACAATGTAATCAGCTGACATTAATTTTTGTTGCTATTGTCCTTTCCGAGAAGCAGTGGGTGGGCCAGTTTAATTTGAAGCAAGTGCCTCATTATAAATTAGCATTAATCCAAGTTTCAAATTAAACTCTTAAATTAAAAATCTCAATAAGCATATAACTGTTCAAGTTACTCAGACGTCTACGGTATCCCAAATCACGGTTTCCAGAACTTTTAAGTGCTGAAAACCGCACATATTTCCTCCTTTTGTCGTAATTTAATTTACTTTATTATTTTAATTTCTGAAGGAATTCAGACAAAATCCCTAAATCGCGGATTTCCCCCAAACTTTGGAGAATGTGTCTTTCATCCATAGTAAGTAACATACGTTTTGTTATTTTGGGAAATAGAAAAACAAAAATGTTTGAATAAGCCGTAATATTAAATGATTGCTAATTAAACTAGTTTTTCAAACATTGAATACTTTGAGTTCACCCCATATTGTTAAAAGACTTCTTTGGACTACTGTTTATTATCCTAGTATTACGAACCCTGTCCTAATTTATCAAAATTAAAACATTCTGATTTTTCGCTAATCTCCAATTAAATTCTATAAAATAAAAAAAAGTATCAAATCATAGAGTGGACATTATTACAGGTAATTAGACTCCGCACTGTGTTACTATTTTAATGATGAATACGTTGTTAAATTACAGGCATTCTCTTTTTAATCAACAGCAGCCAACAAAACAATTAAGAGTACCGTAACAGTCGATTACTTGAAGCGCGATCTGCGTACGGCAGCGCTATTCGGTGAAGCGCAATAACGCAATCTGTTTGGCCGGGGCGACGTGGATTGCAGAGGTTCTGCGATACAAATGAGGCAATTCCGCGGTGGCAAGCCAAGGCGGCAGCGAAGAAGTTCCGCTCCCGGGGTCCATTTCCTTCCTTCCGCTTTGCGCTCTTTCTCTCTGTCTTTCAACTTGCGAGCCGGAAGCCACGTATTTACGTCGTATTTTCTTGAGAACCAGCCAGTTGCAGTAATTTTGCGCCTGCGCCCAGTTGACGACTTACGTACGTGTCCGGCTTTCCCGAGAGCGAGGAAAAATGCATGGGATGCCTAGCAAGCTACTCCGAGCGATCCGATTATCTTCATAAGAGAGAAGAACATTGACCTCTCCAGAACGATAGGATAGCGGAGCGCTTGCCGTCCTCCGAGCCGGAAATGAGAGAATTAAGTGGAAAGTGGATTGCACTTGATAATCGACGGGCGATACAGGCGGAAACTCGCCGAAGCGTCTGAGAGTTTATTTCGCGCAGCCCTTTTGTTAGCAGAGCGGCTCCTCTGCGTTCGAGCCAGAGTGAGCAAGCGCTCGACGTGCATTCAAACGAAACCCAGCCGAACGCTCCTTTTCTCCCGAGCTTTCAAGTGCTTGTGCTTAAGAAGTCGAGCGCCGACTTCGAGAAAAGGTAAGAGCACGGCCGCTTGTCTTTTTAATTAACTCGTCCAAGTAAAGTTGACGCTGACTCATAAGGAGTGTCTCGCTTTTATATCACGGATTTTCTCGAAATTTTAGGTTTTTTTATGCCAAAATATGAAAGGTCCGAAATTTTGAGTACCTATGCTCAAAATTTTCAGACACAGAGTGCTAAAGGAATTATGACTTTCTTTCAAAATCCATAATACAAAGTTTCGGTAAATCCGTGATCCAAAGTTTCGAAAAGATTCATGATCCAAAGATGAGATACTCTCCATGCATGTAAATAAGCACAACGAATGATTCACAGCGCAATGTACTTACTAGAATTACGTATAGCATAATGAAATATAAAGTTACCTAAACGTAAACCAATTTATGCTCTATTTCATCGGTGCTAGATCCAATTATCGTAGTCGAATCGAGTTCCGACGATCAAAACGATAAATCAGAAGATGAAAGAAGGAGGAGGGGAGCTTTGGAAGTGATGTTCGACCAGCATAGCTTCTGCGCTTTTGCCTTAGCCGCTAAATTCGCTATCAGCCGATTAATCTGAAGCACGTTGACAAACAATCCCTCGGCCTCTAGTCCCCCTCCTTATAAAGAACGCCCCCTCCCTTCTTCGCTGACTCTCCACGCATGACTACGTTCCTTTTTTCTCGCTCACGCACGACACGTAGAATCGCCCGAATTTCGCGCATTCTTGAGCGAGGCACGTATACGGGACTCCAGGGAACAATCGTCTTCGCAAAAAGTGTAGAGCAAACTTCGCGCTCACGTTCGTTATTAACCTAGCTCACATCTCGAAACTGCAACGCTCGCCCCGCTGCACGCGCATTAATGAGCGTCGCCGTGCGCATTCGTGCGTGAGCCCCGGCGTCTCGGCTTGGCTTTGCGGAAATTTCGAGTCCCTTATCTTTACGGTCGGCACTAACCGTTAAACTTAACCGTGTTAGCGGATTTTTCCTTTTATTTTTGCGTGGTCTTTTTTGAGTCGAGCTTCATTAACGCAGGCGAATCTTGTTAACGAGAGCGGGGGTCCGGAGCGTTTTTCGAATTAACAAAGTTGCCGAACTATGGAACTTAGGGGTCTTATTAAGCCGGCGGTAAATCAGCCGGTACCGAGGCACCCGGCACGCGCAGCTTTAAACAATAAGCCAAGCATTCGCGCTATATCTTCAATTAGAAAGCTTTCCGTTCCCTTTCTGGCTTGCGCACACATATATCCCGAGCGACTGCGCAACTACCTGCCGCTCGATGCACATTCCGCACGCGCGCCGGGCTCGGGAGCTGCTTTGACGGAGGAACTCCGTCGCGTATACCAACATCTGTAACGCTCTCGTGTGTGCCGGCGTACTTCTGATCGGCGGTGCACTTAGGGATTCTCCGGCGGCGCCGAGGCAGCCCGCAAGCAAGACACCCCGTAGGCGTCCTCCCACCAAGATAGATGTGAGAGCCGGCGCGGGTGGGAAAAGGACAGCCCTGCTGAGCTAATGGATGGCTCATAACTGAATTACTTACGTCGGCCACTTTGCGACGTTTACCCAAAATAGCTGCTTCTCTCTCATTCTCTCTTTCCTCTCTCTCCCTCTCTCTCGGTTGCTTTCTCTCTCTCTCTCTCTCTCTCTCATTCTCTCTTTCCTCTCTCTTCCTCTCTGTTGCTTTCTCTCTCTCTCTCTCTCTTTCTCTCTCTCGCTTTCTCTCAGTTTCGCCTTATCGTATGAGATCGCCTGTTCGGCCATAACCAAAGAATTCCTTGGTAAATTCAGCAGAGGTTTGCGGCGGCAACCTCTCGACCGTGAGACGTGCACCGCGAAGGAAAGAGAGGGAGACAAGTGAGAAAAAGAGAAAGGTAGGAATGCGCGCGCTCAAAGAAAAGTGTTTTATGGTGACCGGCATTTTCCCCGACATTTTTCCTCCCCTGCAAACAAGCCCATTTATACGATGCCCTGTTTTCACTATAAACGCGTCTGCTAGTAGTTACGGCAAAAATACAGCCCACTGGTTTGACAAAGCAAATTAAATTCCATATTTTAAATAATGAGATTATTTGAAAAATAATTGATTAGTCCTTCATTAATTATTTGCAATAATGTGCAAAGAGGAACGTCAAATTTAATTAAAAAGTTACGGAAGGTAGTCGTGTTTCGAAAAACGATAAATGCAATCTCGACAAACCTTTGTAATCAACGCAAATCCAAAGTCACTGTCCAAGTGAAAATATCACGCTGCCGTCAGACACACCCGCTGTCATAAACGTAACTCTCTTTATACTTTGTAATTTGTGAATAAAATTTTTCCTCATTTTATTTTATGGCTCATGAAATAGGTGCGACATAAAAGAAAATTTAAAATTTATATGATCGAGAAAAATAAAAAGATAAAAATTCTGATAGCCTGTATGAAAAAAAATCCTCTATATAATCAAGTTAGAAAGTGATCGCATCATGAAGCAAGCACGCGCCAAGAAGTTCCTTCTCGACACTTTATTACTCTCTCACTTCTCTGGAGAAGAAACTATTAGGCAGCCATTAGAAGGAGCTGCACTCTCGCCATAATTCCTTCCTCTTTTTTCCCTCTCTATCTTTCTCGCTCGCGTACACCCGACGCGTACGCGCTCAGTCCCGCGCTTTCGGTTCCAGCCGCACGAAAAGGGACGATTTAGCACGTCATATTCCGGAAGTAAGAAAAGTTTTCAAAGGCGCAAAGGGATATTCCCTAGGTTGGCCGACAGCTCGACCGGCTCCTGGAATATTAATGTTTCAATTTTTCACGAGGAGCCACGCAGCCAGTTAGCTTGAGATCGGCCACACCCCACCAATAAACCCGGCAAATTAAAGAGAGTATTAAGTCACATGTATAACGAGTCTTCAGCAGAAATATAATCAGATTAATTGAGAATAAGTAATTATTGATTTTTCAATATATTTTAGAGTATAGTATTTAATTTGATCATGGTCACCAATTTTACTTAAAGGCCGAATTATTGATTCCCTGGAAATACGCATAAAATAAAATTCTAGAATTGGTTCGTATTAGAACAGTTGAATATCGTGGATATGGCGCATATTGCACAACTACATTGTTCGAATTAATGTTCTTATCGCACGGTCGGCTTAACTCGCTTTAAAAGGAGGATGACATAGGTAAAGAAAAAGATCATATTATCAAAGGAGCCTTTTCGAAGAGGCCGGTATAATACAAGCCAACAACAGGTCTTTGCACGGGAGCGCCCAGAGCATAGGCGGCATGAATGCTCTTAAAAGGCGAGCTTGGTTACGATGCACATAAATGTCGGGGATTACGATCGAGCCCTTCCTCCCTACCCATCCCGAAGTATGCAGCGCAAATGGAGCACCACCGCCCGGTGCGCCGCTTTTACTGGGCCGAAGAGCTGCCCTTTTTGTCGGATAACCACCCAAGGAGGATGGAACCTCGGTAAATCGTTATAATCTGTTAGATCTTAATAAGGTAAGCGCGAGGTAGTGGCTCTCATGTAAGAGGTGAGATTCGTGCATAAAGTACCGTACTGTAGCTCGCAAAAGTTTAGAGAGCTCATTGCTTGCGAGTCTTATAATAAGACTAGCATTTAATGTATTATATAAAATTGCGTGAAATATTTATATCCGAGAGAAAATATTAGTTAACGGATAATCAACTTACTTAAGCTTCCATCAAAACTTACTTGAATACATAGGAGTACATAGGAAGACTAAAAGATTATTGAGCTTGAGACTGTTGACTTATTGATTTCTTTTCGGTAGCGGTATAGGTACGGGAAGGGGTATAGGTCGAAGTAATGGTAGAGGTATAGGTCCAGGTAACAGTAGAGTTAACAGAACCGATAGGTATAGCGGTAGCAGCACCGATAGCGGTAGCGGTGGTGACACCGGTAGAGATGGAGGAAATGATAGAAGTAGATATACCGGTAGTGGTGCAGGAAAAGTTAGACGTAGTGGTAGGCATAAATGTAGGGGTATGGGTAGAATCACGGGTATAGTTAGCGATATGGGCATCGGCATAGGTAGGTATAAGAGTATGGGTAACGACAACGATAGGGGTAGCGTTAAGAGTACCGATAGAGGTAGATGTATCGGTAACGGAGAAGGTAAAGGAACCGGTACAGGTAGATGTACCGGTAGCGGTAAAGGAATAAGGTAGGGATAGCGGTAGGCATAAATCTGGGGTTAGAGTTAGCGGCACCGGTAGAGGTAACGGTATCGGCAAGTGTAGGGGTAGCGCTAACGGAACCGCTAGAGTTAAGGGTAACGGTAACGGCACCGATAAGGATAGCGGTAGCAGCACGGATAAGGTAGCGGTAGAGGCACCTGTAGTGGTAGATTTACGGGTAGCGGTAGAGGCAAAGGTATGAGTAGCGTCATGGGTATAGATAGCGATATAGGCACGGGTAGAGGTAGGTGTAGGGTTATGAGTAGCATCTCCGGTAGCGGTAGCGGTAACGGCTCGCTCTGATAGGGTCAGCGGTAGTGGCACCAATAGGGAAGCGGGGCGTCACCGGCAGGGGTAGATGGGCAGGTACCATTGGAGGAAAGGATATACGTAGCGTCACAGGTATAGTTGGCGATATGGGCACCGATAGAGGTAACGGTAGTAGTAGTGGTAACGGCACCGGTAGAGATAACGGTAGTAGTAGCGGTAACGGCACCGGTAGGGGTAACGCTAGTACTAGCGATAACGGCACCGGTAGAGGTAACGCTAGTAGTAGCGGTAATGGCACCGTTAGGGATTGCGATAGCGGTACCGATAGGGGTATCGGTAGCGGCAACGATAGGGGTGGATATACGGGTAGCGGTGGAGGCAAAGGTAGGAGTAGCGTCACCGGTATAGTTAGCGATATGGGTACCGGTAGTGGTAGAAGTAGAGGTAGAGGTACCGGTTGAGGTAAAGGTAACTTTAGAGCTAGAGGTAGTGGTAGATATAAAGAGCTCTGTTAATCGATATCTTTAAGATAAAATTACTTATATTAATGGCATTAGATTTTCAGAGAAGGTTCTTCTTGATTCTTTTATAGTTATCAATATCAATAACACTTAGAACTAATTTTTATAAAGATTCGCGGGAATAGGATAGCTAGCATCAGAGGACAATAGATTCTTATCTGACCATCGAGAGACACTGGCCTCACCACTCTCTCCTATGACCTAGGTACAATATCCACTTTCCATTTGTGTTCTTGGTACTTACGCTGTCATCGCCATTGCCATCTAATTCCTTATCGACTCAATAAGGAACGACCACCTACGCTCTTAGCATGCAACTTTGCCGAAGTCATTCATTTATCGGCAAGGCGCTTTTAGATCTAGACACCCTTTCATTTTTCGTGTTATGAATTAACGGGAACATTTCCAGGTGCAAACACCGGTTTCATTCTTAACTGAATAAACATTCGTCATTCAAATTTCGTACATAAAGAAGAGGTATGCAGCCGAATCTGCTGAGGCGAAAAGATTGATCGAGAGTTCAGCTATGCCAACGGGATACATTTGAGCATGAGACAGGCCCATTGAAAATGCATCGACTGGAGCTCCCGGAGGACTTTTTCGATATGTCACGCCGTTACAGACAGCCGGCATCGAATAATACCGAGGAATACGTCGTACGGGGTGGCGTAGAAAAAGCGCCGGAAGAAATGTATTTCCGTCCGCATTTCATCAAAAGAAACGTTGAGAGCCTTCCTAGTCCGATCATAATCTAGCGATACTACTTTTAAATGATTTCATTGCCGACTCGCGAACAAGTTAGAACTTTGCCTTGTTTTAAAGCTCGGGCGATGTGTTTTACGAGTTGGATAAAGTTTTTTCACCGGTGAATTCAGCCAGGTAATTTTTTACAGAAGTCGTAAAAGTTTAAAAAATAAGAGTAAAAAGTTTTTATCGCTGTTTCATCTATAATTCCCGTCCTTTTTTGTCATGTACCACGGAAGGCGTAAGTAAGGATGAATAATGGCATATCACAACGGAATCTCGTTCTTTTACTGCTTCCCCTGGAAGTCATTAGGAAACATTTTTACGAACACCAGCCATAGGGTTCAGCATGCGCCTAGCGGTAACAAAGATCCCCATTAAAGGAGGGAACCAGAACTTTTTATCTCTGCACTTGTCAACCCTGTCGCTGGTACACAACAAAGAAGCAATTGTATTATCGTCGTCAGATGGCACTGCTAGGCTCGCGGGCAGTATTTGCGGTACCGGACCATGCATACAGGCGGATGAGCGGACGGCCCCGGCCAACACAAATCGAACACATCGATCCGACCGCAGCTCGATTGCCAAACCGCTGACGCCGACTGCAATGCAGTCCATCGCTCGCGAGCTCCCCCCGCGAGACAGCAGCCGCCCGAGAGGCGCGAGTTTATGGAATCTCGTTATCGCGGATATATACGTACGCGCGCATGAGAGTGAGCGACTGGCCTTTTCACCCCTCAGAGTTTCGCTCTTCCTCCCCTCACGAGCTCTTCTCTCGCATTAACTGAGGGGATTAAGTTTATTTGCCTCCGCTAATATCAATTAGTCAGAAGTTTCCTGTCTGCAAAGGCAAGGACGCGACGTTACTGTCTATAAACAAATGAATTGCGGATCAATTATTCATATTAAATTACATTAAAAGAATTTATATACTCAAAGTAAAATTTTCCGATCTTTCTGAATCTGAAATCAAAAATAGTAGTTCTTATTTAAATAAAAAGCTGACCTTTGGTTGAATACTTAAATTATTTACAAAATTTGCCATTTAGTTGTAACATTATGATTCTTGTTATTCAATATTTACTTGCATTATTTATGTATCAAATGATCAAGAAAAATAAACAGTTTATTTATAAATTATCATTTATTTTGTTAAATTACTCTGTAATACTATGTTCTCGATTTAAACTTATGCGACAGCAGTGAACTGTAGGGTGAAGTTTGCAAGCATAAAAGATTATCGGCGGAGTAAGCTGAGCTTTCACTTACCCGATAAGGTGTACAGGATATCCGTTGCTTCTGTTGGTAAAAGCTCAACGGGCTACTAGAATTTCCTGCGTTAGAGGGCGCCAAGCATCATCTTTATACTTATTACCTACTACTAAGGGAGAACTAAGGAAGCTGTGATTTCGAGATATATATATAGAGTTCGGCCTTTCAAACAGAAAGTCTGGGATCGAATATTAGCGTGACCACGTCTGGCTTTTTCCCAATTGCAATAATCACAGATTCCATGATTTGAACTCGACAGTCAACTGTAGAACCAATTGAGACATAAATATTTTGCGCAATATTCTATAAGTTTTATAAGTAGATGGGTACATTACTATATTTGTCAAATTTTAAAGCAAAATGTATTTATTTATTGTATATCAAGTCTATATAGCAATACAGATTAATATAAACAGTAAACTAGAAAATATACAGTAGAAAAGAACAGCACAGTTTTAAAAGCTTCAATTTGAGCATCTCTTACTCAATTGCTGCCAAAAATCTATAGTTTTAATAAAAAATTTTCAAACTTTGATAGCTTCTATAATTATTTTACTAACAAAACTAAGGATTTTCACTTCATGTATTTTTATTATTTGATATTTGATGAAAATGATGAAGCTGACATTATATGAACAAATACTTAAACGTTTTAATCAAATTAATTATTCTACTATTAAAAATCATATTGTTAAAGGATTAATTATTAATTGAGTTCATCTTTAATAATACCAACATTTTAAATTGCAAGATTCCGTCATATAATCTCTTCTTTCCGTGTATTTGCTTCTGTAATCTGGATAACAAAAGAAGGTTCGATGGATTTTTTTCGATGGATGCCCATACTTAAGTAGATTAGGGAGCCAGCTGGTGTACGTTTGGATGAGAAATTTTTAATTTCACACGGTGCTACATTAATATCCTTTGATGCATTAACCCCCGGGTTGAAAGAAATTTTATAAATGCAATTGCACCCCCTTGAGGGGTTCTCGAGTTTAAAGTAATTATTAAATTAGCGTAAACGTCAAGGGTACGGGAACGAGGAGCTTCGGCGAGGTAATTGGATTAGACTGCGCGGGCGCTGGCGCCATCGACGACAACGAGGATGACAGCCTGGACCATGCACACCTGCCATTTAAGCTTTGGCCTCGACTACTTCTATATTGAGTACACGTTCGAAAGACAGGAGCGCCCTGATAATTACTTTTCCATCCCAGACATACAATATATAGGCTTACAGCCTTTGTACTGTCAACTAATAGTTAATTTCTGCTTTTTTTGTATTACGCCTCGACAATTCGATTTAACTTTTTTTTCGACTGGTATTTAATAGTATATTATGCATCGAGGGGATAAAGTAGGCTGTGTACGCCCGGCGCGAGGTTTGTCGCCCGAACGAAGCGAGTGCAATATGCGATTTTTTTACATACCTCAGGGTAAATTTCGTAATTTATTCGTGCCGAAAAGGGAAAAAAGTGCTGCGTTCTTTGTCTAATAATCTCACTCTAGTTCCCAGCGCCGCCGCTTGTCCGAGCCGAAAGCAAGGGTAATAAATAGTGTGAGAAATTTTATAAACTGACAAATTTTATTATTTGATCAAATGGTCATTTTATCGAGTTCCATGAGTTATTACATGTTGGAAAAGCCCGAAAGTTAACTCGTTTGTAACAACTTTAGGGTCCTCCGATTATGACAACAGTTTTTCTCAAATTTTAAGTAAATGTTCAAACTTATAGTTGAGTATTAAACATGAAAAGCTCAGATAACTAACGGATTTCGTTAATACTGTTCATATAACTAACTCTAGAATGATTAACTAAGCGCTTATATTTTACTTTTAACCTGATAGAAAAGCAACTAAACGACTCTATCAAAGGGCTTATGTAGTAATATCTTTTTAAGCCAATATCCTTTTTAACAAACAAATGCATAGCAAAAATCGCACAGATTATGAGTTTGAGTAATACAATTTTTTTAATCTCACATACCAGGACGAGTGCAATGAGCCACAAAGTCGGCGATAAAACATGAAACGCTATTGTCAGCAAAATATGGGACAATGAATGTTGGTTGAAATTTATAAAATCCGAAATCGATGAAAGCGATATTAAAAAGTACAATAATAGAATTTGGCGAGAAGCCGATGAAGCGGTTGCATCGATTTTAATAGCCCCGACGTACCTTCCCAGCGGTCCTTTTTTCCGGCGAACGTTGGAACACGAGAAAAACTTCCGGGGCCTTTTAGATGGTGTGCGGAAAACAGATCGATGTCGAACTGTAAACGCAACTCCAATCGGCTGCTTAATCGCGCTCGCTTACCGAGGAAATGCCCGTATCGAAGAAACTTCGCATTTTCGCTCGTGCATACATCCAACGAAGTTCCGGGGTTATCAATCAGGCCAACTATAACTTTAAAATCCGTTAAACTCCGCGTAGAGCTTCCAATCCCTGTGCCTCGAGTTTTCCCGGTGAAAAAAGGTGAATTACTTAATTGAAAAAGTTAATAACGTACGAATGGGATGGATAAGTAACTACCCTTATTTTGCTCGGCCATGTGCCGGATATCGCGCGCATGTGTGTTAATGTGCAGTCGACCGCATGTGAAGCGTTCGGGGAATATCCTGACACAGAGGCCTCTGGAGGTAAGCGCTGCCGGCGTCGCGTTCTTTGGCCCCAAAACTTTCGGAGCACACCGAGCGCGGGTGCACACAGCCGCACATGATTGATCGCGGCTAATTGAAAGTTCCCTCCCTCTTCGAACTCCTCCATTTTCCACTGGCCCTTTTGTCTCCGCGTTGTTTCTCTTTTAACGCGCCATCACCGCAATTCTCGGCGAGCTAAGCGTTGCGCTTTTAAAGTGCCACAGCGAGCATTTTATTTTTCTACTTTTAATTTGAGATGTCAAAAAAATTAAGCGTTCTTTTTTAACTTACTAGGTGAGTACATGACCTTTGGGTCACGGATTCTTACGAAACTTTGAGAGATGTTTTGTTGCGCCAAAATATGAAGTAAGATAAAGTAGTAAGATCTGATTCTCAAAATTTTTGAAGCCACCGGTCTTTCAAATTTTATTTTCATTATGTAGGCCACGTTTCCATTTCATTTTTCGACAACAGCACATTCAGCTACAACAGCATCAAAAAAGAAAAGAAAAGTTAGGAAGGATTAAAAATCAGTAAAATAACAATGGAATTCATATTAATGTTTACTTTTGATTTCTTAAGTTTTTGGAATTCATTGTCAAATACTCCTAACTTTTGTAGAAACATTTTTGTGCAGAAACATTTCGTTTAGACTCTTAAATTAAAGGCTCTTTACTTTTTTTTCATTTTTTTATGAAATTTCTACGTCTCCGTAGAAGAAGCGTTATTATTGAAAAAGGAAATGCAAAATCTTTGGTCCACATAATGAAAATAAATCTTGGATATACGCAGATAGAAATATGGGCACGCATTGGCTTTAAAAATTTTGAGCGTTAGACCGTTAGACACTTTTGCTTTCTTCATATTTCGGCACAATGAAACAATCTTTAAAGTTTCGTACATTACCCGCGAAAAAGTTAGCCTCTTTGTTTTTACGATGACATTTGAATGATGAAATTATCTACTTATTTTTCCACCTCACTTTTAATTCAAGAATAAATTGGCCTCCAGTTTAATAAAGTTTACTTGCTTTCCTTTTTAAAAATAAAACAGCGAGGAAATCAAGTATATGAATTTTGCTTCGTTCGATTTGCGGATGAGCTGTTTTTATTTTCCCACGGTATAATTAAATCCTCTCTCTCTCTCTCGGCAGAGTAAGCGAGGGCACTCGGTGGAACAAGCGACATAATAAAATGCAGACGGTAATCACGCGTAATTCCTCTCCCTCCATCTCTCTCAATTCTACCTCAACCTTTTTTTTGTGTCTTTCGCCTTTCCCTTTGCTTAGTGCCTTTCTTTTTATCACCTTCCAGGCAGGATGCCCAAGCGGCGGGAGGAGTTCAGTCGACCGTTTCGGCGCGTCGTCGTTCGAAATAGTTCTCATTGTCTCTCTTATTTCAGTGTACACACCCAAATACACGTGCATGCACACGTGGACTCGCACGAATGTGTCGACGCGATCGACGATGTTGCCTGGAGCAATATCTGCATTGGTATTTTTGTTGCTTCCGCAGGGCGGACCCGGTATGTGTGTTCGTGCTGAAGCGCAGTGATTGAAGCGTCGAGAGTCCCGCGCTTGTGCTCTCGTGCGTACGACAATTTGATCGCGCAGTCACGCTCGGCCTCCCGAGCCCGGCGAACTTTTCAAGAATGCTAAATCGCCTCTTCATTGCCCCGACCGCATTGGCCCTCGTTTCGCGTGCGTAATCACCCGTCCGGCGTATACACACTACTCCGGAGTTATTTTTGCCCGGGCAAAGTTATTTTACACCGGTCTGCGCGATGCCCAATTCTCAATCTCCCGACTGAATATTTTTCTTTTATTTCTGTTTTCTAATTGAAATTCACTTCGTAGAATCTCTCAAAAAATTGGAAAAGTAAATTGATTTACAATACTGAATCTATATGTATAGGAGAGTGATAGAAAGATAGACAGATAGATCCTCTTTTATTTTATCACATTGAATAAAAAAGTATAAATACAATAAAAATACAATAGGTTTTGATATTCATAATACAAATATAAAAATATAAATAAAATAATACATACATAAACAGTATAAAAACAGTATAAATAAAATATAAATTCTTTTTGGTCGAGAAGATTAACTATATAACTATTAATATTTATAGTCATGTCGTCGCTTAATGAATTAGGGCAAAAAGGCCTCGTCTAATAAATATGAATATAAATAAATAAATATTAATATATAAAATAGTCAAGTAAAAGATAAAAATTTATCACGAATTAGGCCCTTAGGTCAGTCACAGCTAAAAGCTACAAGGCTAGAATGCCGGCACCCCCCCCCCCCCCTATGAATGTCGACTAAGAATCGAGATCCAAAAGACGTTGGCGAACCGCCCCTTTGAAAGACGAAATAGAGGGTGAGTATCACAGGGTAGGAGGAAAGGATCTATCACCCGTTTCAATGCTCATCATAGCGATGTTAAGTTCAGGAGGTACACTTCTGTAGGAGGATCTTGGTTTGTGCTCTGTAAAGAATGAAACAAGGTACTCAGGTTCGCGTAACCGGGTGATGTTATAAAGTAATATGGCTTCAAAGTAGAGCCTACGCGAATCTATTCTGAGCCATCCAAGACGCTGCCTGAAGGGGGTTATGTGCTTATCCTTCCTCACCCCATATACGTATCGCACACAAGAATTGTTTAACCGCTGCAGAAACAGTTGTTGTTCATCTGAGACGTCAAGGTACACTACCGAACAGTAGTCCAGAAAATGTTGTACAAGGGTCTCGACTAGTCTCTTGCGGAGAGCCTCGGTGGTGCAATCCGTTATAAACCGCAAGCTATGTGCAACACCAGAGAGAGAGAGAGAGAGAGAGAGAGAGAGAGAGAGAGAGAGAGAGAGAGAGAGAGAGAGAGAGAGAGAGAG
>JAXIUT010023265.1:0-17311 GCA_035586675.1 Eurytoma californica | reverse complement strand
TCCCCGCACTAGTTTATATTATAGTAATTTTTGTTAAAATTTGTAGCAGGATTTGCACAAGTATTTTTCTCCGTGTACGGTATAGTAAAATTTTCGATATTTATAATTAATATTATTGTAAATTTTACTAGAAAGTATGATAATTTTTCAAAACGTTTAGTAAATTTTACTAGAGAGTATGGTAATTTTTAATCTAGATATCAATCTGTGACTACTTCCTAGTCGTTACTAAGTCATTACGCTAATTAACTGTGGTATCAATGCTGCCATTGTTTTGAATAGATCTGACAGTTATTATAACCTATTTATTGTTTTCTACATCCCTTGACTGTTTTCGCTCACTCTTTGTGTTAAATTATTAATTGTGCTATTTTTTCTGTTAATTTATTACATCGTGCTGTCCTAATTAATTAATTATGTATGACATAATTACTAAAATTGGAATAAATAAGGTAATAGTTATACATAATTGATTTTAACTCTGTGCAAAAATTCTTTCAAGAAAACCCCTCTTAATTTTTATTTCTTTCATTTCAGAAAAAGAAAAAATTTATAAATTGCAAATACTTTGAAATGTAATTGTATTGATAAGATTATAGTGAGGGTTGTTGGTTACTTGAAATAATACACAAAAATGAATTTAACGATAACTGAATAAGATTTATTTTGCAAGGCAAGTGTATGGAATTCGTGTATGCGCGGGCACGGCTGACACGGCTGAGTTTTGCTGTGCCCTTCTTATACTTTGGGACAGTAATAAGAAGGCAAAAGATGAAGTTATCTGAAGGGAAAGTAGGAAAGGTTTTTGCTAGGCAAGATGTTCGGAAGTGTGGTCAATTGCTTTATTTCGCGTGCGTGTTTTGGCGGGAGTTTTGAAGATTAGAAAAGATGGGAAATTCCGGAGAGGGTTTCGGAACATTTGGTTTTTATGCGAGGTAGAAAAGGGAAAAAGGTTTTATTGCTGTCAGCCGCGCGGTTATGTTCAGGTAGCGGGCCAGCGGTGTCGGACGATAGGTCGCCACAAGATGTAACGACCACTATAATTAGGTAATGTAACAATTTTTTAAGCATTGTAAAAAAATCGACTTGTAGTAAAAACTTCTCAGTAAAATTTTCAGTACTTGAAAGGATAGCAATCAAGCTATCGAAATGTCGTAAAAATTACAGTGTACTCATTAGCATCAATATTCCCTACCGAAGAAGTGTATGCTATAAAATTGATAGTGATATTTGATTACAGTGAGTTCAAGAATGCAGTGAATTTTATCACTGACTAGTGGTATGATTTTTTTTAACAGTTACAATCGGATAAATGTGGGACATCAGTGTCTTTCTTTAGACACTCAAAATTTATTTGTTATAACTTCGTTGTTAGTGCACATATCAATGTAACAAAAATGCAGATAATGATATTGTTTTGATATTCTGCTTCTATAACAAAAAAATCGGAATAGCTCATTATTTTGTATTATATTATTTCCATTATGGGAAAATTATAATTAACATTTAAATAATCAATATAATTTAATGACTGCACATTTTCTAAGCTGAACAGTGATATCCTCAAAATTGCACTAAATGTTATTCTAAATTTACCAGTTCAAAATATAATGATCAATTAACGCATCTACACATAGCAATTAAATTTAATGAATAGAAACGTAACTAAAATTCAGCTGCTCCGAGAATAGTGTGTAAAATATTATTACATTTCAAAAACTAATAATAAAATATTATTTTATTATAAAACTACGGATTTTCTCCATCAAAATTACAATATTTTCGAAACCATGTGATAAAATTATACTACGCTTATTTTTAACGGGATATTTTGTCTGAGAAAAAAAATTGTATTTTAAAAATAAGAGAAAATCAAGTAGTGTATGTTATATATCGCTGAAAGATTTTTATATTATATTCCACTGTATTCTGAACTAAAAAATTCACGAACTCCGCTAAAGCCGTCTATCCCGTGAAAATCGGTGCACGCCCGTCAGACATTCCCGAGCAGTAAAAAAAAGCTGCAGCTAAAAAATAAAATTTCAAATCTCGCAAAAGTCGAGATAACCGAAGCGCCGCATTAAGTATGTAGCATCCGCGGACGATAGGGAATTTCACGCCTAGGCGGCGTGTAATAAAGGGCAGCCTCACGTCTTCGCTATATGCGTCAATTTATCACGGGAGGGAGCCCGCACCCAGCGATGCTAATATCGCATTACGCCACGTTTTGCAAAAAGAGGGGGCCGCGGCGCAACAATGGGCCAAAATCGAAGAGTAATACTTTCCGCGTGCCGCTCATTTTTCACGCTCCTTCCGCTTCGGCGTGCTTTTTTTCGCTAGGCCGATTTTTCGGCGCGTCTGCCGAATTTCGCGCGGCTCCGCGGTCCGTCGAATATGAATGAAGAGCGACGCGCTACACGGCAAAGCTTTAGCCTCGGACCGACGTCCGATCATATTTATAAGCGCGGAATGAGTTTTTTTTCGTTCTTTTGTTGCGCCGATTACGATTTACCGACGGCAGTTTCTCTTCTTTTTTTAGGTGGAATTTTTGAACGTTTGAAGGTACTTTTTAGAATTTTAAATGAACGGCATGATGTGTTTTAAGTGAAAATAGACCGGTCGAGTACGTTTGATTTGGAAAATGTATTTTTATTTTTTTTTCCGCGTCTTTCGGTAGTAATGATGGTTTTGAAATAAAGGAGAGATTAATTCGACAGAATCGCTGTAAAAAAATAGTCAACGATTAATCTCCTTTGAAAACTGAAATATTGAACTTTCATGCCCTTCATCAATTTTAAAACGTTTTTTTGAAAAAAAGGAAAATATAAAAACGACACTTTATTGCATGCTTTTTCCAACAATAATAGTTCGCAGCACAAAACACTTTATCAAAATCATAGTCATCTGTGGAAAGTTCAAACTTTGACAAACAAAAAAGTAAAAAAATTGATTTGAGCTGTAAAAGTTTACTTGAAACAAAGTGCTTAATTTTAAAATCCATATATTTTTAGCATGTTGACTATATTGTAATCACGATTTTTTTCATTGAAATTCGAGGAAAGCTAACAGTTAAATTATTTACCGTAGTTGTCAATAAAATTTTAACTTTTAATTACATTTGCATAAATTTAAAAGTTTTATAGTTATTGACTTTAAAATCCACACCTATTTTTGCGTTTGATTTCTTTATTATAAAAGTTTAAATTGAGTTCAAATTAAATTTAAATTAAATTTAAATTTCCTAAAAATAATTAGGAATATATCCATAAAATTCATTATACTTTTTCAAATGGATTTATGAATTAAATTTTTTAGAGAATTATTATTATTCTAATAATTATTAAAAATGGATGTAAGTGATATTTTCACACTATAAATACAAGGAAGAAATTAATACAAATGCCCAAGATTTTTATTATTAAAAAAAAGGTTAAAAAATGGGTAGTAACAAATAGATAGGTTACAAAAAGTATTGATAATAGGCATGATCTCTGTTTTTGTCTATTTTATTAAAAATAAAAAAAAGTTATGAAAATACCATTTTGTTCAATTTTTAGCAATTAAGTTAGTACATAAGTTAGTGTT
Organism: Eurytoma californica; assembly: GCA_035586675.1. Taxonomy (NCBI): domain Eukaryota; kingdom Metazoa; phylum Arthropoda; class Insecta; order Hymenoptera; family Eurytomidae; genus Eurytoma; species Eurytoma californica. The sequence continues at coordinate 13,726 of JAXIUT010023265.1, read as the reverse complement.
AAGTAATTATGTATACCAGACCTACGCTCGGGCAATTGTATTTGTCTATTGTAGGATTACGATGTAATTACTGGTTAATAAATAAATATTGAAAATTTTTAGCATTTTTAAGGATTGGCTTCCACTTCAAGGGCTATTTAATTGATATTTAACCATCAAAATTGTTGTTTAGCAAACCGAATGAACCTCTTTTTTTTTAATGTACTTACGTTTACCTTCGTTATAAAAGTTATTTTTGCAAGAAATGCATCGATTTAAAAATGGCATAACTTTTTTAAGTAAATTATTTTTAGTTTTGTAAATTTTTGAAATCACATGCAATTTTTCATCGATATTTTTGCTATAAACCTTGTACCAGAGCATGTAGCAACATCAAAAATTAGGTATCGATAGTGAATATTTCAACAAGTGTTCTCAAAAAAATGATAACAACTCTGTGCGAAAGAGTAGAGTACCTTTAGAATAAGGATATCGTTAAGGAGTATAAAAGCGAAGGAAATGAACTCTATAAAATAAGCTCCTATTTCTAATTCCAGTGAAAAAAAAAAGAAAAAAAATCGCGTCACATCGAAATTCCCGCAGAAACGCGAAAAACATTTCGATCCACCGAGGCGAAAGGCACACCTGGCGCTATCGCTCCCAAAAAGTCACTCCACAGCCGACGGGAAAAGAGGTGTCCGACGCGCGACACGACAAAGCTTTCCGCGTCTCGCTCCTCGCCGCATTCGTCAAAATTACAGGTCAGGTCGATCCTGTGCTACCCCCGCGGCATATTCACCGTGGGGGAGGCACGCGGGCCTGATTAATCGACGCGGGCGATTGGATAATGGGGGCTCGGCGGGCAAACAGTTTCGCGCGGTTGATAAACCCCGGGCGAATGAAGCGCGCGCGGCCGCTGGCCCGTGTGTGCGGGCGATTTTAAACGGCTCGGATTAATTAAGCACGGGGTATCGAGTTGCCGCCGATGTTTAGGGAGCCGGATGAATAAATCGCGGGAAGTGTGCCTTTGCGAGGCCGCCGCTGCGATTGGCTGTTTCCGCCGTTTAGCAGGGACACCGGTACCGGAAAATTATGAAAATTCGAGCGTAGGAGCCTGGAGGGTATTATTGCTTATTGGCCGTGAGTTTCGATCTGGAGGGGTTAGTTTCGGGAAATGTGTGTTTGTTCATTATATAGTGATTTGTAGATCTTTATTACGTTCTTTTAGAGTGCAATAAATGTGGCTGTATGTAATAATAATTAATATCTTATACTTATTATTTTATCTTCTTAATTATTATTGTATTTAATTTTGTAACATTTTCAATTAATCTACAGACGTATTACATTTAGAAGTTGGGGTAGTTCGTAAAAGTTGATCATCAGTTCAAATGCTGGTGGAGGAAATTTTATATTATTAAAATAGTCTTAATTAATAGAATATAAATTATGTAATGAATATACATAAATAATATGTAAAATAAAATAATCTGCAATTCTTTAACACTTTATTCATAGAAGATATAGTACAATATTCTCTTAAAATTTACAACACTACCTTGTAAAATGTTCCATTAAAACATTTTTTGATCTTAGTACAAATTACAATATGAGAACAATATTTCTTCTTAGATTTATTGTAAATTTTTTTATAAAATTTCTCTGTGCATCTTTTTTTTTTTATAGTTTTCAAGTTTTCAAGTAGATGGTAAAATATCTGAATATTCTCATGAAGACTAAAATGAAAATAATTCAAGAGTACTTGGAGTTTTATACCAATGGTTTGAATTACAGAATGATACATTCATTTTGATCGTAAATATTGAAAATCCACCCAAAGTCCGAGTTATTGAAAGCGAGTGTTTCACTCAATTTGTACTTATTGAAATGAAAACGCCATTTGGGCCTACAATGTATGTAGTGCGCACATTTACCGCCAGATGAAATTTGGAAAACCCCTTTCAAATTTGCTGCCTCAGTTTTATATAAAAACCACTTAAATATTTGGCTGTTCTGGAAAAAGTTCCTGATGTTCTATCATTTGCTAATATTATAAATGATAAGCAAAAAATCATATAATCGATGAATTAAAAATCTATTGTATTGTTGCAATTATTGTAATGAAATATCATTAAAATTGCAATGAATAATCCCCAACTTTCTTATGTATTTTTTTTACCATTGTTTGTGGCTTGGATGTATTATTCGACGTCACAAGTTGACGTCTATTATGCTAAATAATGATTTACGTGGAAATGACGTTTGCAGCCGTAATGCATTGTTAATTAATCCCTCGCCCGCCAACGATGGGTGGAATTTTATGTGGGTTAGCATCCTGCCCTTTATCCAGGCGTGCGCAGGCGAAATTTTGTTCCGCGACTGATATGATTCATTAATTACTGAACGGTTGGCTATTGTAATGACGGGAAAGAGGATCCCGGTAAATACGGTGAATTTTACTAAATCTCTTATTTAGGATGGTTTGAGGACTCGGATGATCTCGACGAACACACTTTGTTGTAAATTCAATTTATTCTGACGTTTCGGTCACTGGAATTAGTGCCTTCTTCAGAGCTATAAATGAATACAGATATAATTAGCGCTTCAGTTACAGATGCTCAAAACGGAGGACCCGCTATCTTTTAATTGTTTTACTGACCTTAAGTAATAAAGAATTAGAACATGTAGTTCGTCAAAAACGAGATTTGGCTTAAAATGTTTGTTTTTAATCTCATTTAGGACAGACGCTATTAGTGTGTTATTTTTTTTACTTATATCCAATACCTGATGCCTTAAAAGTGAAAAATGCCATTTTTTTACCTATTTGCTTTGCTCTAAAATAGAAATCAATTTATTAACCTTAGCAAATAGCGTTGGCCCTAAATGACATTAATAACAAACATTTTAAGCCAAACCTCATTTAAATTGATTAAAAATTGTGACTATTTAGTAGATACTGATGACTTCAAAGAAAGAAAGAAAACAAATTTAGTAGATAGTGATGAATTTTACAAACGATTTTTCAATTCAATTTCACATCATTGTAACATTTCACAGAAATGTTACTACTGTAACGTTTCTCAGTAGCGTATTAATGATTATTAAAAAACATATTAATTTTGTTAAAAAATAGTGATATTTTTCCTACTTGATTTTTCTCAATATACAGAATGTCCATTTTTTACTGCCATTCAATTTTCATGCAAAGGAAAATTTCTCATCTCCCGGTTTTACCTTCATCGCAAATTATCGAGGTCGATGGTTGGAAAATGTTTTCCCACGTTCGCTCGCACGCCTCTCAGGGCGAAGATTGCAATCGTTCCGAAAACTCCCCAACTATCGTAACCGCATTTCTTCCCTATCGCAACTACATCTCTGTCTTTCCGCGTCGTATTTTCTTCGGCGAATTTTCCTCATCCTCGGATTTACCCACGAAAAAAACTATTTTTCCGCGCGAAAGGAAATCGACGGCCAAACTTTCGTGTACTCGTAAACGATTGGCCGGTTCAAAGGCAATCTTTTTTTTCACCGTCGAATTGTTCAGATCCCGCTTTATCAACGCTCCTCTGGCTTCTTCCGCGAGTGTTTATTTTTTCCCACCGTTCGTTAGCCTCGCCGGTGAACTTTTTCATCTCTCGGCCGAGATACGCGCTCGATCCAAAATAACTGTAAAGTTTTTGTTTCGATCGAGCTTTTTTACGCGTCGCTAACTAACCAGCAGCCCTCGGCGCGATTTGCAAAAAACAAACGAAATCCGAACCCCCCCCCCTGGATGTTTTTCCCCCGCCGTTTTTTTCCAAGTCATGCCGCCGGATAGAAAAAAAAACAACAAAAAAAAAAAAAAAAAAAATACAGAGGCGGACGGGAAGTTACCGATGCGGTGTCATGCGCGCGGATCTTCCCGAAGTTCCGCTCCCGTTTTTTCGGGGCGTCTCGCGTGATTTACATGCCTCCTTCTGGTTTTCAGCGGCCAGCCTGCATATGCATGCGCCGCTCGCTTGAATATGGATGGCCCCGACGGGCGCAAGCTCGCGCGCGAATGAATTTCATTGTGGATTTCTTCGCGAGCCCGGCTGCCAAGGGTCGACACCTCGAGAGGGTCAAAGCTTGCGGGCTTTCAATAACTGCGGTGTGCATTGCGAGTATTTCCGCGTGAGTGTCCTGTACGGGAGATGCCACTGCTAAAAGGGTAAGTGCTATTGGAGGAAAAATTCGGTTATCTCACTTAGTGAGTACACTGGGAGAATTTTCTTGTAAAAGTTATAAAAAGCTTACTGTAAAAATTACGTGAAAAAACGAAATCGTGGGATGATGATGCGATAATGGTAACTTTAATGAGAAAATCACTAATTATTAACTAAATCTGACAGGCTCAAGGAAAGCTCCTTAATTTTTATAACCTTAAAAAATAAACATAAAATGTTCTATGCCTACTATTATATAATATTTCATACTGACAGATATTTTTTCAAATCTATAATTTTTATTTTTAGATCCATATATGACCTGTCGTAAATAAATATAATTTGAAATAAAAAGTCTTTCCTTAGTGAAATTTTTGTTTGAAATTTTAATTATTATTACTTAAGAAAAAGTATGAAAATTTGAAATGCTTCATATCAAATTTATAGTTGGCATAGCATTGTGCCACTTAATTAAATATTATCGAAGCTTTTCGAAAGCTTTCATGTTATTTTGTAATAATTAATGTAAAATAATATTCTGGCAATCAATTGCATTATATTATTGCGTACAATATTTGATAAATACCACGTGCAAATATTTTAATTATGACACATTGTATCGGAAGCATCTCGTTATTAATCATCCTTGATATGTAGATCGAATATGTAGGTCTGCTTTATTATAAAAATACTTAAAAAATGCTAATAAAAGAAACAGTGTAAAATCCGAAAACAAAATTATACACTTTATGATCTCTATCATTTACGTGTAATAATGTATTCATTGTCACTCTTCTTTATAAAATTGAATTCCCAGAGTTACATGTCATTATTATGACTTCCAGCTTTTTTCTTTTTAGTTATCACTGTAAAATGCGCCATGGAGAATACATTTTTAATAAAAATCACGTTTTATATATTAATAGTAAAAAAATCAAATAAAAAAAGTATTACTTTTGCATGATTTTCATTTAAAATTCCCTGAATTAAAAATAAATCATTTATCCAGTGCTCCATGATATATCTCGTACTCTCCTACTGCACAAATCGTCGCTCCTAACGAAGAAAATCAAATTTCAATTTACCGACGTAAAAAAGCACATTTCGCGAGTTGGCCGCGAAGAAAAGCACAAAAACTTGAAAATTCGCAAATTCGCTTTTCTTCGCGACAAAATTCCGAAGAGTGCTTTTCTTCGTGGCAGATTTGAATTGTGCTTTTCTTCGTCGGTATAAAATGAGATATGCTTTTCTTCGTCGGGAAGAAATGAAACGTGCTTTTCTTCCTTAAGAGCGACGAAATAATCCTACAATATGTACCAGAAATTAAAAATCCCCTGCGAAAATTTACTCTTCACGCGCTCCTGTTCCTTCGAAAATCCTCGAACTGAGAAGAAGGCACGTGTGTGCAAAACGGCCGGGAGTCGAGCGAGCGAGCGCGTAAGTGCAGCGGCGTGAAGGCTGGTCGCGGAAACCGCAGCGCGAAAGGGAGCGTGACGAGGGTGGGAGGGGGGAGCGGCGGGGGTGGGTCACAAAGGGTCGTCGCGGCTGGCTCCTTGCGCGACTGCATTATGCATCCGGGCGGCGGTACGCCACACGTCCCGGCGCCTCGGCCTCTGCGGCCCGAAGTTCGCGCGTTAACGCGCCCCGGCGCTCCGATGGGCTTTTCCCTGGGCTCCTTCAAAGAGCGGCGCGATCGACGCCCACCTCCTGCTGCGAGGCGACTTTGCGCGCCGGCCGTTGACTCGCGCTGCGATCGCGAGGCTGGTTTTTTTGCGGTGCTTGGAAAATCGTGGAGAATCGACGAGGTGATCGGGGTACTTTCTTTTGAAAGGGTGAGGGACTGTTAGAAATTAGTTGTCTGGAATGAATACATGGAATTCTCCATAAAAAATCTTTCCAGGGTTTTATATGAATAGATTACTTAGATATTCTTAATATATATTGGGAATGAAATACACAAAACGTGAGGTATGAATTTTGATTATGTACACCTGCCTGAACTCGATTCATTCGGAAGGTAAGCTCATTAACCAATTATTATTACTTAAAACCCAATTAAAATTCCCACATTCCAAAAAATTCCGAATAAATTTCGAGTGAGTGTATTCAATTTCTGAGACTTTCTTTGTAGATAATACACGAAACTTGATATAGATCAGCATCTCACATACGTGAGATCTGGATACTCTAAGATGACTCAACTTAAATAATGATTGAAGTCACTAAATATATTAATTGATGATTTAGCAAATCATATTTCTCTAATTTTTAGTGAATTTAGGGGTTTTCACTTTTCACTAATTCAACTGTGTATAATATGGATTCAAGATCCGAATCCTACTAATACAAAATCTGTATCCTAGTGATCCGTGGATCACATCTTGAGTTGTTATACTTTTTAATAAAGAGTGCTTATAGTTACTTTTATTATGAAAAATTTGAATTTTGTAATTGTTTTTATAAGCTGGCTATTTCAGCATCGATAAATATTTTAAACCTCGATCTAAAAAAATCTTTCTTCGAACTGTTGTGTACATACAAATTTGACGGTACATAGCTTTTTTCAAAATAGTTTCACCGGATGTATCTACAATTTTGATGATGTTTTCCAACAACAATTTTCTGCAGCTCCATCGGAGCAAAACTAGCAATATTTTTCAAATTTAAAAAAAGCTCATAAATATTTTACTTTTAATCTTTATAAAATAAACTTAATTGAACAGTCATAGCTCTTGGCTTCAAATATTTCTAGTAAAATTACCTAAACACAATCCCACTTATTTTAGAAAAATTATAAGAATGTATTTTTCCAGCTGCCAAAAATGTTATTCCTAAATTTCCCCCCTTACCATTAACCCTTTGACGAGCACATTAAGTTCCCTTCAACTTTGGAGTTTCTGCAAAAAAATCAGTTTGAAATTTTCTTTGCTTTCTCGACTGACTTAAACATTTTTCAGGTTATAACATCCATAACTTTATTTTACGTTATTAGATTTTTTTTACTAAAAACATGAGATAAATACTTTTTTGAAATGTTACTTACGCGTAACACTGGACGTTAAAGGGTTAAAAGTGGCGGAAAATAAAAAAAACAGATCGCAGAAGGGGTTATCCGCTTCCCGAGCGTCTTACTTGCCCTGCGAGATGAGGGCCGGTGCCGCGGCTAAATGAAAAGCGCGGCGGACCGCCTAGTCGATCCCGGCGGCCGCCGGGCTAATTAGCACTTGAATCCAATTGGATCGGAAGCGGCCCTCGATGATAATCGACGCGTCCTTGTCGAGGATTCGGCTTCCTTCATCTCCATAACAACGGAACCCGCTACCCCCTCCCCCCTCCACCGCCTTGTGAAGTGCGCGAAAATAATTCACTCCGAATTACGGATTCTGCGCGCCGATTGGGTGGGATAGTTTGCGCCTGCTATGGTCCCCTCGCATTTCTCCTGGGCGGCGAGTGAGTATACGGAATTACGCTGGCATGCGCGATAGTTGCATACTGTGATTTTGCCCTTTGCTTTGTTTATTCTTCCTTTGTATTGTTAAATATTCAAGAATAATATTAATTTTATGAAGTGGATAATTAATAAAATTGCAGTAGTAAATTAATAAATTTTATTGGGATAATTATGAATTGTGAATTGTACGATTTTTTCAAGCGTAAGTAGAACAAGTAAGGCTATAGTCAGACAAAATACGAAAACGCTTATTTTACTATCCAATATTTACTCTGTAAATTCTAGTAGAAATCTAGATTTAGTTAAGTTAAATATTGTATTTTACTTTTTTTTGTTTCAATAAAAATTGACAAACCACTAAATAAAGATAAATAATTAAAAAATGTACACTGATTCGAATACAACCAATAAATAATTTTTTAATAACTTTTTTTAATACGTAAATGAATTAATGTATTTCATTCGACAAACAATTATAATAATTATAAAAGCTTTGTACGCTCTTCAGTCAATATTTAAAACGCAAGTAATGCAGACAAAGATATAGTCAGCCGGTGCTCATACTTTGCCGCGCAATACGCTCCTCTCTTTATTTACCGAACAAATGACAATTTATCAAGTGCAGGCTTTTATTATCTCTGCCAATAATTGCAACGTCAATAAACGAAGGTACATAGCGGTGCACCCTCCCATTGTCAACGCCGCAAACAAAAAGTAAAGCCGCATCTACATAATGCGCGCCTCCGGTTTATTTTCGTGTCGATCCTTCCCTTTACCCGCAGTGGAAATTGACCTATATCGACAGCCATACCTCTCCCACTCCTTTTTACGCGGCGGCCTTTTATAGACTCGCGGGGCCTGCGAACTGTCCGATGATAAATGCGTCTCTTTCTGCTCCCCTATATATCCCCCGCTCGGTCGCTCTTTCCTTCTCTTTTTTTTTCTCTCTCTCTCTCTTTCTCTCTGCTATCTGTTGAGACCGCATTGATTAATGTCGGCGAGATTTATTGGCTAGCTCGGGAGGGCGCAAAAAAGAGCCGGCGGCGGCGCTCGCCTCCGCGAGGCGTTACGTCTTGAATCAAGGACTGTCTGGACGAGCATTAGTGCCCCCATTTCTTCCTCTTTCAAGGCTTTCCTTTTTTTCCGACGGATCGATCTTCCGATTACCGACATTTTGCATGCTTCCTATCGTTGAATTTTTCTTATTTGAAAAATTGTTGAGTTGCGCTGTAAGAACAAAAATTACTGTTTATGTTTTATTTCGATGGATCGATCTTCTGATTATCTGTTTTTTTACATGTCCGTTATAACTGGATTAATAAAATACTTTGTCGGTAAATAAAATACTTTGTTTATATTTTATTTTGACGGATCGATATCTTGATTAGCGGTTTTTCTGGGTATTCCTTGTAGTTAAATTTTTCTTTTTCGAAAAAATCGTTTATTCGCGATGTAAATACACAAAATATTATTTAAGTTTTATTTCCTCGAAGCAGCCTTCCAATTATTGTTTTTTTGCATGTTCTTTATCGTTAAATTTTTCGTTTTCAAAATATCGTGGATTCGCGATGTAACAAAACAATACATTGTGCATACAGTTCTTTTACACTGTTTTTAGTATTTTATATTTTACAAGCAGTATATGCTCTGTTTTATTTGCAAGAGTAGTGTAAAAATGTTGCTAAAAACTTTTTTGTTTGTTTTGTTTAATATAGAAATATTTTTATGCCCGACTGCGCTGTACCGGTTAAAAGTCGATAGGACACGGGTTCAAATTTAAAAGCGGGTGGAGTTTATGAAATGCTATAAAAAGGTACATATGCGGTTGACTTGTACCACTGAGCGCATTCATGCACTACAGATGCGCTTGCGTGTTGAACCGCAGCATAAATCGTCGGACTGCTACTACACAAAAGCGATCCCGATAAAAGTACTTGACTCACGTTGCTAGTTTTAAAATATAGAGTTTTCAACTATAAACCAGCACCGGGCAGTATTAAATTAAATTCAGTTCGGGAAACCGCAGCTTTCAGATTACTACGGATATAACTAATCTTTAAAGCTGAAGTCAATTAAATATTACTTAAAACTAAAATTAATTAGGAAAGCTTACACTAAAGGAAAGTTTTTATAATATTCATGGATTAACTGTAAATAGAGAAGTAGATAAAATTTATAAAGAGAACAGTTCAACGATGTGAACAAGAATTAAGAGAAATAAGGATGTAATTTGCTGAAATAAGTAGAAAAATCAACATTTTATGCGATATTCAGTTATATTAATTGCAAATAATAATTATTACAATATTTTATTTTTAATACAGAGATAAATTCGTATGTAAAATATCTTATTTTATATGGATGCTTTATGGTTTGATCCTCTTTCATTATCCTTCTTTACAAAATAATTAATTTTATAATTAAAAAAAAATTTAATCCACAAGAAATTATCGGACAGTTTGAAACATTGAGAAAATGCTTTTTAAAGGTAGAAAATTTATAATTATTAAAACTGAAAATCGCGTTTAAAGCACGGTGATTCTATTATATACCTTACTGACGAGACCAGTAGGATGGTCTTGGACGAAACGCGTTTAGTAATGCAACTCACATGCATATTTTATCAGATGAATATGAAAAGGTAAATTTCTGTATACCTTCAGTAATACAAGTCAAAACAAAACTTCTTGCATATTACATTTATCAATTTACCACCGCACCCCGGGGTCCAGAGGCAGCGCAATCGCGAAGCCATCAGAAGCAATTCCGCGCAGCCCCTCGCGTACATTTTCATAAATCATCGCCGAGCCTCCCTCGTCATTATCTCGCGGCGAGAGGCTTCCGCCTTCTTTTTCCCCGGCTGCTTTATTGCGCCCTCGCCGAGGTACAAGGCTGTCCGTCGTAAAGGCGCGGCGTCGCGGCCCTTTCATCGGCAGGTTGCTTAGACGCCGCCGCGCCTCGGCCCCATCGTTCTCGCCTTTACGAGTCGGGAAATTTCCGTGCGCGGCAGGCAATTTGCTACTTGTAGAATTTTTTTTCAACACCAGCGATAAAAGCCCGGACCACGGCGTTGCTCGCGGAGCGTCGGCTCCCTTATCGCTTCGGGGATTTTACCGCTGAGATGACCCACTGAGTTTCTCACTTTTCCGCGCTTTTTGCACGGAACTCTTCGTGAGAGCTGATAAGTTTTTTTTGTTTTGTGCGGAGATTTCTGTGTTAGTGAAGTCATTTTTCAGGTGGGAATTAGCGGTTTTTCTGGGATACTGAAGTTATTTTTTAGGTAGGAATTAGCAGTGATCATTTCAATTATCTAAAAATGAATAAGGAAAAGTATGGTAACTTTACCTTACTTCAGACAGGCGATGGAGTGAATATGTGACGTTTAGTGACACACCTAGTAACCTAAACTTGATTTGTAACCCCTTAAACCTTAGGTACCACGTCAATGACGTAGTTTAGGTACAGGGTGGCTCATGGATTGATTGATTGAATCACCTGCCTAATTTATTCTAATCTACCCTAAATGATTATTTAGTTATTTCATATTTAGAGGGGAGAGGATGCACTGAAATGTTTTTAATATCTGGTTTTAATAATCAATGGATACGTACCTAAGGTATACTTTAATTTCCTGATTATGTTTTAAAACTTGTAAAAGTGGAACAGTTTTGAATAATTATTTAATAAACATTACATAACACAGATTCGTGATGGGAGCTATGATGTACTTAAAACCCTTGAGGGCCTATTCAACTATTACATATCAGTTTACAACCGTACTTATATAAAATCAGATTAGCCACTTGAGTCCTAAATTATTTTCCTGTAAGAATAGATTCTGACAAAATTTCCAGTTGTTAGTTAAATTGTTTCATACTTTTATCATCTTTAAATGATCTCATTTTAAATAATTGAAATAAAAATGTAAAATACGTACGTTACATATGTACATGATAAAAAATATATATTTATAGGTATGTACGTATAAAAAATCCGGCAACCTTTCTAATCCTCCTCAAGATTATGAAAATTTCTATATTTTAATTATATTGTAAAGGCGACACAATCTGCTCTGGGGGCACGTCACGGGTAAATGCTAAATCTCGAATCTCCATTATAACCTCAGGAATTAACTCGGTTCTTCCTCATCATAATGGGAAGAGAAACGGCCGTGGCGGTTCCTACATACTGAGCGAGGCGGCAACAAATCTTCAGCGCTCGGGCCGCTCATAACTCTCGGTTGATTAAGAGGCCGTCCTTGCGCCGCGTATGAAAAGCGGACGCCGATACGTATATATATTCCGTGGGACCGACGAGCTCGACGAGCGACGATTTTATGGTCCGTATCCGGACTAAACGACGTTGAAAGATCGCGTCTCCTTTTCCCACCCTCCGCCTGTCCCTCTCCATCCCATCTTACTTTAAAACGCGCAATATACTTTATTACCAGTTCTTCGTGCTCGGCGTTTATGGGCCTGCACTTAGGGAGGATGCGAATATGCGATGCATGTAGATATTGATGGATGAATTGTTTACTCTGATAAAATAATGGTTTCTCAAATGTACTGAATATTATATTGCGCTGGTTTAAATGGGCATTCGAAATTTTTTACGATTTTTTTCATCTGATATAAACAGTTATGCTTATTTAATAATGTAAACTATATTAGCAATTTTATGAATAATTTAAAAAACTGAAGGTGACTGATAATAAATTTAGGAAACTGACATTGATTGTTAGAAACAGAAGAAAACAGTTTAAAAGAGAAGAAAAGTGTAGTCTAAATTTTGTTCGTCATTCTCAAATTGAACATAACATTTAATAACTAAAAAAAAACTGATAAACCTTACGTCACTTGTCTGCAGTAAATAAATGTCTTCTTGAGGATTCTATTTATTAATTCAAATTAATTTTGTTCATATTTGTTTATTTTCTCTAAAGTAGCACTATCACATAAAAGTCTCCTCGACATTTCTAAACTGTGTAATCAACTTTTCGATTCACCGAAGCGTTACAACCGTCCCAAATTGTCCCTTAACAGCTCCAGCTTTTAAACAACGTTACGCCCGGGTCAAACAAACGCCATTAGAAAGAAAAAAAAAACTCAACTCGGTGGATCGACCCAGTTAGAGGTGGAGTATCGGTAAAAAAGGGAGGAAGGGTCCAGACAAAAAGCACGCGTCCAGATAATAAAAGGCCTGATTTCCCTGGGCACTCAACCAACCTGCCGGTGTATCTCGCCCGGTGCCCGCACGAGCGGAGGAGGAAGAGTCGATCGAGTGCGAATAACGGGGCGAATATCTAATACGCACCCTATACCGCCGGCGGATCCGGCGTGTACACATACAGAGAGCTTCTTTCCGGGCCTGCGCGTCGCACCGGCGAAGGCCTCCTTTTACGAGGCCGCCGCCGCACTTTATTCCTCTCGAGTGTTTTTCCCGTTGGAACGGCGCGCCGCAATAACCTACGGATAAACGCAATTTCGCGCAATTGGAATTTATGCACTTTTTTCCTTTGGCCGGGTGAGAGGGGCTTGTCGTTGACGGGCTGATCGTCGGTGACGTCTTGCGCCGCCCGTGAGGAGTTCTATTTGATTCTTTTTTTAAATTAGATTGTTTTTGCGACGTGAGCGGCAGCAGTAAGTCGACGGAGATCCTATAATATTGTATAAGTCGAAGCTTTATACCTTATTCGGTTGACAAGTAGATTAGATCCGAGTTTAGTCAGACGAATTGCTGGGATCAGCGGTTAATCCGATACTTAATTTTAGTATCTTATGTCCGATTCTTTATCAATTTTGCAAGAAGATATTTGCGTATATTCAACGTTTATTTAAATAATTTAAATAAACTGCTCGTGTTCCAGTGTTTTATTTATTTATTTAAGTATTAAACATGTAAAACAAAATTAAAGAAAAGTTACGTATCATTTATGGTTAAAAAAAAAGGTTCTTCTGTTATAATCATGAAAAAGTTAATAAACATTATTGCTATATTTACTTAAAGTTAATCTGTATCGTCTAATAGCATTTAATAATAGTAGAGGAGCTAGGGGGATTCGGGCTCACTAGAATGAGTTTGTAGGGGGGTTCGGGCTCAGTAGTATAGGTCC
>JAXIUT010023254.1:1887-14087 GCA_035586675.1 Eurytoma californica | reverse complement strand
TTGAATCGTCGAGTCTTAAAAAAAAGAACTTACGAATGACAACCAAAAGACGTCAATATAACATTAAATAACGGTAAAAACCTCATATCTGAATAAACAAAATAAATCTTTAAAAATTTCCTTTCTACATAGACCTTACTGTCTTCATTCGCATTAAATTGAGTCTCGGAAACATCCACAATAAAAAATTCATGTGCTCCTCTAGTACCTTAAAAAAAAATAATACCACGGGATTGTACATCGAATCTGTAGGATCTCCTGACAATCCGGTCCAACTCGAGCGACGCTAGCGGCCGACGCACACTGACCCCGCAGCTGGGAAGTTCGGAGGAACCGGACGACTCCTTTGAATCCGACGACGACGACGAGGACCGAGGTGGGGAGGATGACACTGGGGAGGACGACGGCGAGGAGGAGGAGGACGACGACGGCGAGGAAGACCCGGCCAGTGTTGAGGACGACAGCGACGACGAATACGTCGATGAACTGCACGCCGTCGCTGCCAAGGACACCCGGGCGCGTGCCACGGCCGACAATGAGGGAGACTCGTTGGATAAGAGCTCGGACAATCCGACGGATAAGGAGGTATTGACACAGTGATGGTTGTATTATTTTCACCAAGGCACGAATTATCTATTTTTGTTAAATTATTAAGTCTTTACAATTATATTCGTCGACGATTATTATATATTTATATTACTGTATATTTTTTTATCATCATTTCGTGATTAGGTGAGATGAGGTAACGAAGCTTGATGGTACGTAAAAGCAAGTATCTCGTAAACAGTGTAAAACGGCTTAACTTCACATAAACTCTTACTTAAACCATATTTATCAGCGTCAAAATAAAGTGCAAAAATTATTCTAGTATGTGATAACGGCAACTATAAACTTTCACATTTATGTGAGTACCAAAATTGCACAATTTTTTATAAATAACTAAAGAACCACATCATTTAGAATATATGAAAAATCTTTTATGCGTAGAGTACACAGCAGAGTTTTGCATTACTTAAAAAAAAATCTGTCGTCAATAATTTTTTAAAATAATATTCAAAAATGGCAGGTAGAAGGCGGTTCTCCTCTGTACTTTGTAAAATATGCATTTCTCGTAAAAGGCGGAAAGGAAAAATGATTTTCCATTCACTTCAATATGCGGGATTTCATTTTAGCTATAGCTTCACTATATTTAAAAAAAATGTTATTACTTTAATAAAAGATCAAAAAATGGAAGTCAGTCTTGAACAAAAATTGAAATTTCCTTTTATAAAGAATATATCATAAATAATATAATTCTTAAACAATCGCGTTCACTACACCTTAAATAATATCAAATTCAAAATAAAAAAAATTAAATAATTTTCTAGCATCTAATTTTAAGTGTACATAAAATTAGATAATTTCCTAGAATACGAAACGCAGTATCCAGCGTAAAAAGCAGCTGCAACAATAAACCTCAAAATAAAGTCAGACTTTTCACTCGAGAGAATCCTCGCGGCTTTTTCCTTCAAAGGATCCCCCGGCGAGTTTTTGCAGCAAGGACATCGACACCCCGCGAGTACAAACGACGGAGGGGGTGAATCACAAAGACGCTCGACAAAGCGCGGGTAGGACAACGGGCCGTGCGCGACAAACGGGTTATTAAGTCGAGGAGAAAATTGGGCTCGCGGATACCCTAGCATCCCCCTTAAATCGCCCGAGGAAGGGGGAAGAAGAAGGAGTCCCTCCTTTAATTACCGCCGAATATCCCACCGGAGGAAGGAGGAAGCGTGTTTGCGGAAAAATTCCGCGCGGAAAAGTTCCTTCCGCCCTAGACAAACGCCCGGGGCGCAAACACGCGCAAAGTGGCACAATTGCGGCCGATGTACAGGGGGCGGGATTATGCCGGGTAATTCAGGGAGAGTCAACGTTTACTTGCGCCGGGGAGGCTGAAATTACCGCGCGGATGTACGGAGTTTGATGTTTTATTTGCGGTTTATTTGCATTTTTATTAGATGAATTTGCGCGTTTTACGGCTGCGGCGAAAAGTTTCTCAGGGTAATATCGTCCTGTTGCCGCCGCCAACGCTCGAAAGATGACGTGACGGCGGAAAAACGGCCGGACGTTTTATAGCTTTGTATCCTTTTCAATTTTAAGGATGCGACTAATGTTGTAAAACTTGCAATAAAATGCAAATTTTTACATACAACGTAGTTTATATTAGGCAAAAAACTAATTTAACATCGGAAAGTGCGGTTTGAAAATTCATTTAAAAATATTTCGGATAAATTATTAAAAGCAGCGTAATTGCATTTCTAAATCCACTTAAATTTTATTAATACGACTTTTTATTAAACCATGTTTTATTAAAATTAATTTAATTAAAAAATTCTTTATATGAAATGTTAAAACTAAATAATTAATTTAAATATTATTTAAAGCTACGATACAATTTTAGAAATTATAACTTAAAAAGTTTCTGGTCGAGTCATTATATCATAAGATTAACCGTCCATAATAAAATCTTTCAAAAATTTTATTACACCCCATAAAAAGGCGAAATGGTAGTAAATCATAATTCAGCTCGTTAAATTTTTAAGTAATTTCCGGATTCATGAGACGTAAAAAAAAATTATTCAGGTTAAAGATTTACTGGAGTTCAGGAGGAGAAAAAAGACGGGGTCCGAGGATAAAGCAACGAAAGACAAGCGAATGCCGACGGTGAAAAAGGAACTGAGTACACAGAAGGAGATTTTGATTGCCGAGAATGAAACGCAGCTCCAAGTCAGTCAGCCCGAGATGCTCAATCACATCCTTGACGATCCCAAGAACGAGATCGAGAAAAACGAGGTACGATAACAAACTCTTTGGATTTTGCTTTAGTAATCTGTCTTGAAAGTAATTTTTAGTTTTGAAAAAAATAATTTTTTATGGAAAATGTAGATTAAAATTAGTAGGTAAGATACTGAAATGACAATTTTTTTTTATTTGATGACTATATTAAATTTCGAACTCTGTTCCCAACCAAATCAGGAATTTGCGAGCAAAGGGAAAAATAAAACACTAACACTTTTTCATAGATTTTCACAATTTATGTTCTTTTATAAACAAGGCGTCGATTCCTGGCGACCAAAAATCAACAACTTACTTGACTCAAGAAACAACTTCACTCCTTACTTACATATTCATTTCAATTCTAAATCATTATTTAAGATTTCAAGTTTATAAATATAAATTGTAACCGTAACAAACTCACTTAACAGGAACATAAAAAAAGTTTATCGAATAAAATGTATTCATGTACTTCCACTTTAAGAACAAAGTAAGCTTGATATATTGACTGTCCCATTTTTTAATTTTCTACTAGATCATGTTTTTTGGACAGTATCTGCAAAGTCAGTGATCTTGACATTCACACTCAATTTAAATGTTAACTTCTGCTTTTTAAACGCACATTTTGGAAAAGAGGGAAATTTTACATTCAAATATAAGTATCCAAGTGAGCCATAAGGTCCAAAATGAAAGTTGGAAATTCTCTTTATTTGACAGTGATTTTGACCCATTTCACTCATAAAGTGTCTACTTATTTGAACAGAAAATTCTCCGCATTTTCAAAATATGAAGTCGAAAAGTGGCTCTTATTTCAGTGCACCCTTTATATGACTTTGAAAATAAAAGTGAAGGTTGAAGTCAAGGTCACTGATAGACCATACCTCCTCTGTCCCCCAACAACATCAATCTGGAGTTTTATTACATGTATCTAAAAATGTGACAATCTCGAAATACTTTTTTCTAGTGTAGAATCTACTATTGATAAAACTTTTAAAACAATTACACATCAAAGTCGAACTTAAATTCAATTTTAAGGTCATCTTTTAAAATCTGAGTTATCGAAAAAAACTTCTGATAAAATATCTAAGAGTTACTATATAATTTATAAAAATGCCCGGAGTACTATATAATCATGTTTCTTCATCGTAAATCTAATTTGTAACATCAGAAATGTAAGAGTCATCCTTTAGCTTTCCATTTCCACCGCCCACATTGCCTTCGTAATTTAAAAGCCTCGAAAAAAAGTCGTCCGCATCCCTACGCACGAGAAATATTCTTTTGAACCCCCCTCAGAAAATAAACTCCCGCCGTATAAAGTGACAGCCGGCGCAAAAGTGCCTTTCCTCGCTCCGTCCATTATTAATCGAAGTTTGCAATCCTCCGCGCGGGCGGGAAATTGCGCCTCGCAAAGTGACGGCCGTGACTCGTAGATGCCTGACGGGAGAATCGAACGCAGTTGCAGGACACGGAGAGTTACGAGGAGCCGGCGGTGGGCTACGGCGAGCAGGTGCCCGCGGGCTACGGCGGCCCCTACACCGTGCTGACGCCCGCCGAGGCCCTCAAGCGGCTCAGCAAGCGGCACAGCCTCGTGTTCGACGGCCTGCAGACCTACCTGCTCCAGCAGTACCTCGACGAGCGGGAGAAACTTCGGGAGCTCGGGGTGAGTCGATCCATGCCCGTCGGATCCACGCTTCGAGCAGCGGGAGTCGCGGGGGATTAGCATACAGTAGCGTGCCGTTTTGACTGCGAGGGCTTAAACTGCTCTTGACGCGAGGAGATCATCGTCGCGATGTTATAGTTTAGATTTTGGATTGGGGGGGTGTATGTCAGCATGTGGGAGACAAGGAAATTTTAATCTGTATGAAATTTTCAATACAGAATAATTCAATAATTCAATACAGAATGAAATTTTCGATACAGAATAATTCAATAATTCAATTCAATTCAATAATTCAATACAGAATGAAATTTTAGATACAGAATAAATCTCGAATACGAACGAAAATTTCGATTTTTTTCGAGAATGTCAGTCTTCATGAGACTTTCGATGCAAAACAAAGTCTCGAATGCGAACGAGAATCTCGATCTTCAAGAGACACTTGATACAAATAAAATCTCAAATGCGAACGAGAATCTCGATCTTTTTTTCGAGGATCTCGGTCTTTATGAGATTCTTGATGAAAAAAATTCTCGAATGCGAATGAGAATCTCGATCTTTAACAGACTTTAGAACTTTATGAGACTCTTGATCTCCATGAGACTCTTGATTTTCATGAGACCCTTGATGCAAACAAATTCTCGAATGCGAACGAGAATCTCGATTTTTTTCGAGAATCTCGATTTTTTTCGAGAATCTCAATCTTCATGAGACTTTCGATGCAAAACAAAGTCTTGAATGCGAACGAGAATCTCGATCTTCAAGAGACACTTGATACAAATAAAATCTCAAATGCGAACGAGAATCTCGATCTTTTTTTCGAGGATCTCGGTCTTTATGAGATTCTTGATGAAAAAAATTCTCGAATGCGAATGAGAATCTCGATCTTTAACAGACTTTAGAACTTTATGAGACTCTTGATCTCCATGAGACTCTTGATTTTCATGAGACCCTTGATGCAAACAAATTCTCGAATGCGAACGAGAATCTCGATTTTTTTCGAGAATCTCGATCTTCACGAGACTTTCGATGCAAAACAAAATCTCGAATGCGGACGAGAATCTCGATCTTTTTTTCGAGAATCTCGGTCTGTATGAGATTCTTGATGAAAAAAAATTCTCGAATGCGAACGAAAATCTCGATCTTCAACAGACTTTCGAACTTTATGAGACTCTTGATCTCCATGAGACACTCAATGCAAATACAATCTTGAATGCGAACGAGAATCTCGATTTTTTTTCGAGAATGTCGATCTTCGTGAGCTTCTTGATGAAAAAAAAATCTCGAATGCGAACGAGAATCTCGATCTTCAACAGACTTTCGAACTTCATGAGACTCTTGATCTCCATGAGACTCTTGATTTTCATGAGACTCTCAATGCAAATACAATCTGGAATGCGAACGAGAATCTCGATTTTTTTTTCGAGAATCTCGATCTTCGTGAGCTTCTTGATGAAAAAAAATTCTGACATGGGAACAAGTCTCAGTTTTTTCGAGAATATTGATCTTCACAAGTCTCTCAATTAAAATCTAAGAGAAATTATTATTTTGCCTGATTTTTTTAATTCAAGCACGTTCTAGATCGATTCTGTTTTTTAAATTGCTTTTGTTTTTAAATGATTTTTTTTATAATGTTAGAAAAAAATCTCGTGTGTCTTCAAGAATCTCGATTTTTTTCGAGACACCTAGAAAATTGCAAGAAATCTCTTTTCTTTTTTCGATCTCGAAAATTTTCGACGAGATCTCGTTTCATATCTCCGAAATTTTTCGAGCTAAATCTGGTCTCGCCTTGATCAAGTCTCGCACTGGCCTAATATGTATATTGAAAAGTTTTGGTAATTGGGCCGAGGGAAAATGGGATGTTAACACAGTTTTTAATCACTTCGGGGGAGAATGGAAATCATAATCGTAATACGCGAGATGCCTTTCGGCTTTCTGGACGTCTTGGAAAGTTTCCAAATTATTTCTTGACTTACACCGCTCGCATATTTAGCAAGGGATTCAGACATTTGAAAGATTAAAATTTAGCTTGCTAATTGACTGCATTTTTTATTCCGGCGTTGCATCGCTGACGCGTGCAAATTGCTTCGTCTGCATTTCTTTTTTCGCGAATACTAATCTTTTTATTTAATTTACATGAAATTTCATGAAAAAATTTCATAGTTCGGTACAATGATTGAAATTAAAATGAATATATAAAAAGAAAAAAGAAATGTTCGAATCAATATTTATAATGGAAAAATGACCGATGGCTGTTTATTCTGTTTTTGTAGCAGTATTTTAAATATTTGTTTAATAAACAAGAATTTATTTTTTAAGTTAAATTATCATCATTTCGAAATGGTTAGGATAAAGGATCTTTAAATGAAAAATCAATTTGAATAAAAGGACTTAAGTGTCTATTCAATGAAGTTACTAAAAATGAAGGATATTAAAAAAAACGTACTTTTCAAGTAATACTGAAAAGATCAATATACAATGAAAGGCAATGCACCATTTGAATCAACATTTTTTATAAAATAAATTCAGTTTATTACAAAGCGATATCATATGTTTCAAGAATAATAAAAAATACATTTGAAATAAATTCATTTTATTTCGAAGACTGTAAAATTCGATCAGACTGTATCGCAAAAAGTTACAAGATATTTCAATAAATTTAAAAAAGAATAACAATGCGCCATTTCCACATAAAGCTGATTTCCAATAATATTATTTTTTAATTTAAAAAAACACGTAACCCTATACAAACCAAACACCGCCCGTCGAAGATAATCACGATATAAAAATGTCGACGGCCCGAGACAAAATCGATGCCCGAGCGATAAATCATCACGCGTAAGGTGCCTCCTTTCGGCGCCGCTCTCAAACCGAGCAATGATTAACGATGGGTTCAATTTGCAAGCCGAAACAGGGGGAGGGGGAAGACGCCGCGGGGGGGGGGCATCAGCGCGGCCGAATTAATCAACGTCAACGGCAGAAATTCGGCGGGCGATTTGATCGCCGCCGAGCCCGGAGAACGCTGACCGTTCCTCCCGGAGGAGCGCCGTCAGCGTTTCCGCGGCCAAAGGACCGGGACAAAGGGGGCGCCCGACGGAAAAAGGAGCGCCGCGAAGTAAAAACGCGCGCGCTGAAAGAGTCGACGGGGAACGACTCTCTGTATAGCGCGGAGTCAGGCGTATGTAGCTGTTTCACAGTGGAGCGCAACACTTTCAACTTCGTGCTTCGAAGGTTTTTTTTGCGCGTTTTTTTTTTAAAGGGGGGATCGATGCGGTGCAGAATCAATTTAATTGTTTACTTGTTAATACTTTTAAAAGGGGGTCTTATGATTGACAAAGATTATAGTCGATTTAATTTGCTTGTGAAAAGTAATTGGAGATCGAATGTTATTGTATAAATTTTATTTTATTCAAAAAATATACTGTAGTAATTTAATATTAGTTTTCGGAACAAGGGAATAAATTAGTACTTCGCGCACAATGCAATAGCATCTGCAAAATATAACTTCGCGCATCATGTTTAGTGCGTAAAATATTACTTTACTCAACGTGTACCAAAACTTAAACACAAGTGCATAAAGCATATTTTTTATGCCCGAGTGCATAAAGCATATTTTTATGTCCGAGTGCAGTTAATTTTACGCACAAGTGCATAAAGCATATTTTTATGCATGAGTGCAGTTACTTTTACGCTTAAGTGCATATAGCATATTTTTATGCACAAGTGCAGTTAATTTTACGTACAGGTTGAGTAAAGTCAAACTTCACATAGTTATGATACGTAAAGCTACATTTTTCGCACGCTAGTGCTAAAAAATCATATAATGATTATGTCAATATGAAGTGATCGTGTTTAAATATAGCAATAAAAATTTACCTCGAGAGAAATATATCAAAGTCGTTTGAAATAATTTTTTTGTGTAAAATTTTAGCAAATATTTATTCTAACTTATGCAGTATTTAAAAATGAGAGAAAGCATATTTTATTTAAATTTTGATAAATAATTAAGTGCTGGCCTTTTATTTCGAAGTTACGAACATTCGAAGCGTTAATGGTGAACTGGAATTTTTTATTTCTTTATGGTATTTAGAATCATTTTAGTGCGCGTTAAATATTCAATTTTCATTTTGAAAACTTTAACATCATCCCATTCTTAATTATTTTACTATCTATTACAATAGGTATAAGTTCTTTTATATGGATAATTAAATTCTTGTTTAGTAAAGTGACATTGTAAGATGAAAATAATTGTAAAATCTATACCTAAAAAAGAACAACTTCTAAATTAGCCTTTTGACAAATTCCACCCTCTTCATATAGACACAACCGAGTAAACAATAACTTATACCTAGCTAAGACCCACAACAATCAAAGCTCAAAAAAAAAAAAAATTCCTTAGAACCCAAAGATCCGATTCCAAGCTGCACTGGACAAAGGAATTCCCAGTTGAATCCCACGTCGCTACTAGGCTAATTGCGCGCCGCACGAATATGACCGTAGGAGGCACTCGCAGCAGCCTCGTCGGCTTTTCCGCCCGGCAATTTCCTGGCTACGCGCCGCGCCAAGACGGATGGGGCTCGCCGCCGTCCCGTCTGGCCGCTCCGTCCCGTCCAAAACCGCGGCGGCCCTGGCGCGAGCGCAAATAATTCTGTCTTCCCAGGGAATTAGGACCACAAATATGCACGCCGATGCGCCCTTCCAAGACTCCGCTTTCCAGCTTTTTTCTTTCTTTTTTTTTCAGTGCACTGCTCGCTCTGCGATATACCGCAGCATAAATGAGTATGCGAAAGATGTAACCGTATTGTTACGTAATTTTATAAGGGAGTACACGAGGTTCCTGGAAATTTGAGGCAAATTAACTGTTTAATGAGATCTACTTAAGAATTCCAGCAACACCATTCTACATAATAATATTCAATTAAACCGTTGCTTGATTGAGCTTAATAATTATTAATAATAAAAGTATTTACAATACATTAATATTAGTTTATTGGATTCAGAGAACAATTAAATTTTTCTTTAACAATATAAATGTCTCATATATTTATACAAACCAGTATCATTACAATGTCTGACCTAACGGCGATTATACTACTTAGGAATATTTAGAAGAATAAATTTTCTAATAGTGATTGGCTAAAGCAGTCAAGCGTATAACCCCATCCGAACCCCGCCCACTTGAGCAGGATATAAATATCCAGTCTACCTGAGGAGCGGTCATTCTAAACATTTTTTTCAGAGAGCGAACATCTCAGAAAAAAATCTTCCAAAATGAACTTCTTTCGCCAACTGATCTCTTACCTTGGCTTCGGCAGCAAAAAAACTGACATCATCAAAGACCTTCCTATCGAAATATCCCAAATTATCCTGTCCAAATTAGACACTAAATCCCTTTTCAATGCTTCTCAAGTCTCCCGATCCTGGCTATCCATTTGCAAATCCACTTCCTCATTCCGACGAAATATCCACCAACACATCCTCAAACGCAACCATAAACTGTCACAAGTCCTTCCTCCTTCCAAAAAAACAACTTCCTCTAAACGTCCTAAAACTTCAATTCCTCAAAAGATAATTTACATGAACCCTATTTTCAATAACACATCTAAAATCAAACCAATTCAACGTATTAAATCCTTGCCTAGCAAGAATAAACCACATATCCCACTTAAAATTACTAGTACCCTTAGAATTTAACCTAAAAACCATGTCGTTAATTATCATTAGCGATATATTTAGATTTAATTCGACAATGATCAATATCACTGATCATCAGTTTTCTTCATAAGACATAGCAGAAAGGTCGATGTTTTGTATGGCGATACATTAGGTAGTCCATTTTTTAAAATCGAATAATATTTTTTGTCATACCCCACCAAAAGTATGGGGTTGGCATATAAAATCATTATTTGATCTTAAAAATATTAACTACCAAATATATCCAAAAGTCAAAACATGCTTTCTGCTAAAATGAAATATAACCAAAAAATAAACAAATAATAAAATAAAAAACAACGAAAAAAAAAATTAAATAAGAATAAAATACTTACAACTTAATGGTTAGTACTGTATTTCATATTGCATTATATCGTATTTACTGTTATAATTTATGAGTATAATTTTAGAATTATACATACTTAGAAATTCTATGTAGATTATTCCCAGAAATTTGAAATAGATTTTATATTTATTCAGTTTTATCACAAATTCCGCAAAAAACGACACAATAAAAGTTTCCCTTAGGAAAATAAACTACTGATTGCCAATAGTTTTTGTAGAACTACTGGAAAAAAAAAATTGTTTCCAGTAGTTATGCGAGTAGTTCCAAAAAAACTATTGCCTACAGTTTCTTTTCGCAAGGGTTGTCAAGATTTTCTGTGGAATCTGTGAAAAAATGCAATAAATTTATAAACTCTGAGCAAAAGTTATCCACAATTTTAGTTCACTTAAATACAAATAAATTCTTTATTGCCATTAAGCCATTTCTTTTATTTAATTTCCTTATACTTTTTGTGTGAAAGGGGCGTCTACTTAAAAAGCGATATCTCCCATAAAATGCTGCGAGACGATATCGCCGTACAAATTTCGCGAACTAGTTCGGCGAGCCGCCCTCCGAAGCAACGAACCCCGCCATCATCAGCGACTAGCAGGCTGGTTCCCGCAATTTCCCGCGCGGCGTGCAACGAACCACGGCACAAAGGGAAAAGACGCGCGCGTGAGAAGCAGCGCTTTATCGTACGTGCCTCGGAAGCAGACGGGGGTTGGGCCCTCCCGACGATTTTGGCGCGCAAGGGAGACGTCGATCAAACGGCGCCGGAAGTCCTTTTGTCGCTCCCGGGGAGCCCGTCGCCGTTTGATCGCTCTCTCAGAACGATTGCGCCGTCGCGAGGAATGTCCCCCGCGAGACGCGGCCCGACGACGTTTTCGTATGCTTATATCCATTCTTGCGTCTTTTTCGGTCTAAGGGTGCACTCGAGATATTGCGGTGGAGGAGCGAGGCTACGAGAGGGTACTGCTTTTCGAGTGGGGTATATTGTACGGCTGCGGTGATTTTATTTTAATCGCGGAATTCCAGGATTGAAGAACATTTTTTCGTTTTTATTTTCTGCGTGAGAATTTATTCAAGCTTTCAAAATTGTGGATAACTTTTGTTCGGAGTTAATTATTAAATTAAAATTGCAATAAATAAATTTATTGCAATTTTTCACAGATTCCACAGAAATTTTGACAAACTTTTGTTGTGTCGTTTTTTGCGGAATTTATAATAAAACTGAATACATATAAACTCTATTTCAAATTTCTGGGAACGATCTATATAGAATTTCTAAGCATGTATAATTATTTACTCATAAATTACTAATACGATAAATTACTAATACAGTAAATTACTAATACGATATAATGTAATATGAAATACAGTACTAACCATTAAATTGTAAGTATTTTATTATTATTTAATTTTTTTTTTTCATTGTTTTTTATTTTCATATACTTTATATTCTTGTAACTATTCATGATTGTGAATCCTACTTACGTAAGTTATTTATTCTGCTGTTAGATAATAATTTATTTAATTACATTTCGGCCTGCTATAGACGTAAATGAGTCAACTTTCCGACTTTGAAATAATGATAAAGTAAAATTATCCTGAGTTATTGATTATTCTGTATAAAAAGGAATGCAACAGCTAACACTGGAATATTATTAATATATATTATATTTTGTATATTAAAGG
>JAXIUT010023233.1:0-17323 GCA_035586675.1 Eurytoma californica | reverse complement strand
TATTCAATTTGAATGAGCATACAAAAGCAAGTAATTCTCGATTTTATGACTTGAATATTCGAAAGGTTCAAATTTAAAAGTATAAGATCCTAACAGCCTAACCGAACTAATTATTGACTCGTCTCTACAAGAAAAGAAAAAACATTACATCTTATATATTAATAACCCTCCAGAGTCCACATTGTAACAAAATGGGGGAAACATTAAGGAAAGCTTATTTAAAAGACGCCAAGTTTTACTACGTGTGTAGCCCCGAGCTTTTAATCTAAGTGAGCATATTAAAACGAGTACAATAGTCGATTATTCCAACATTTGGAAGGTTCAACTACAAAAGTGAAAAAAGATTTTAAGGATAGAGTCAAGTTAGAAAAATCAGAAAAAAAGTTTTTTAATTTACAATATATTTTTATAAAAATGTAAATTATGTTTTAATAGTATAAAGATAAAGAAAAAACTAAATTTTCAGCTTATTTCAATCAATTTCTATAGAGATGTACTTAAAAAACTAGTAAAAACAAGGGCTTAGCAAAAATATCCCCTACGGGGAACCAGTAAATTTTACAAGACGATGCGACAAATCAGCTGGAGTTAAATTAATCTACTCCTATTCTAAAGTTAATTCATTCAGAGAGTCAAATTTAACTCTACAGGAGTGAATTTGACTAGTAGAATGAAATAATCACTCCACACGATTAGAGTGACTTAATTTGACTCTTAAGGTAGAGTAGAATTTTATAGATTACGCCTTACCATTTACTTTATTTTTGAGTCAAAGTCACTCTACTTCTCTCTAGGGGAAGGAGTTAGTCTGAATCTAGTCTTTCCGCTGGATTTTATTCTAGCCAATTTAGCGTATACTGTAACTTTTCCCATAACAGCAGTTTCCAAAATATTGCAATTCAACATCATAATTTTAACAAAATTTAATAAATATTATTTATAAAGAAAATCTTTCAATTCCAAAACCCGAAAATATTGTCATTCTCCACCAACCCCATTTCAAGAAAATCCCGCCTTTGGCCCCCGATAAAATTTCCGTCCAATTCGAACCTTCGGTCGACAGAAAGAATCTCATCGCAAGTAACTCCCGCGCGGGGCTGTCAGCGACACTCTCCCCGTCCCCGAAATTCTAATTAGAATCCCCGGACGCCGAGTCGCCTTCCACGGGGCACCCTCCTCTCGCAGCGTACCCGAGCGGATCGCGGAAAAGAAGCCGGAGAGGTTCTCCCGCACGTGTTCGCGGTCCATTAACTTCGTCCCGGAGCCGGACCGCAGACGGACGAGCGATACGAGCCTGCTGGGGACGGGGTGCACGCGCTTGTCTCGGTAAAGCGCCGGCCTCGCTGACGCGTGTATTACGACGACCGATAATTGAGCTTCGGCTCGCGCGAGGAGATTGAATTTTTCAGGGAATCTGCGCGTCGATTGGAACTGGATCGGATATTTTTTTTTGTAAAAGATGTATATATGTACATATAGGTAGGATATTCGACTAATTTCGCGACGACAAGGGGTAGGACTAGAAGAGCGATCGATCTTCATGATGGGAGCGATGATGGGCACATCCTACGCACGACGGTGAGAAAAGTTCAACGAACGCGGACAGCGGCGATTTCGAAGTTTCTAGCATGTTGGAGATTATTTGTAACTTACACGGAACTAGTTTTTACATAGATATAAAAGCGAGTATAGAAGTGTAATGTAAAAGTAATTTCTTTCTCAAGAAAATATGTTTCTGATATTTTCAGAACTTTTAATTGGTTGAGTCTATAAAGTGCATTTGATAAAAGCTTGTGTTTGATAGGAGGGTCCTGAGATTTGGTTATAAGCGTTCACAAATCATAAACGTTTCCCTAATTTTGCTACCAAGTGGATTCTCGAACATCTTACAGGTAAAAGGTAAGTTGTTCGGATTGTAGCTTTCATCTTTTTTTAAACAGGGCATGTATATATACACGTAATCTAATTTAATATATCAATATGCAAAGCACTCATTCGACTTCTACTCTTAAATTTGAATACAAAAAGGATCCTAACACAGGTTAGCGGATCGTCTTTTCTAAATTGTGGTCGTAACTCGTACAAAACGTCCCCAAACCCCCGAACTGCAAAATCGTCTAGTCGGCTTGTGAGTTTTGGCTTTTCTAGTAATGGCGTCGAACATTAGTTTCACAGTGGTATCGAAATAATCTAGTACCTTGTATTTAACGTAGTCTATCTTACATTTTTCGTCAATAACATACTTATCAAATATCAAGTGATATTTTAACAAAATTGTACTTATGCAGTTGGATAATTCATTTAGATAAAAAAAATGTATAAAATACCTCCTTAACTTCTATTTTAGATTCTGACTGATAAAGAAAAATTAAAACTTGTAAAATTCGATAAGATTTGTAGGAATATTGTAATATTACTCTATCACAATGAATGAAATAATCCAATATTCAAGTTACACCTTAAAGTTTTTGAGAATAATTCTCTCAATTTCAAAGAAACATCATAAACCAAAATCCATGTATATATTCATCTTCAACTGCAACATATCGCGCTATCAATCGCACGGCAGTAAAAAAAAGAGAACCGTTGATCGCGGGAAGCGCGAATTGATACCGACGCGCCCCGATAATCGCGCCTCGCGTAAAACGCATTTCCCTTCGCCGCGGACGCACTCGGCTATGATGCTGTCCGCTATAAAAATTGTACGCGAGAGCAGAGAGCCACGAGGCCGGCGGTTCTATTTTTGCCGGGCAATATTGCGGGACGCGCCCAGCGCGCTCCGTGGAAGACTTCAGGCTCGGCCGAATCGAAATTACATGTTTATACAAGCGCGACGCCGTTAGCTCGAGCCCCGCTACTCTCCGCGTAATAGAAGAATGAGATTTATTAAAGTAATAAAGTCTTCGCGTCGCTTGCTTTTTACGGTAACGCCTCGAAATTGCGGTGGCCTTTTTTTCGAAGTTATTGTTTGATTAGATCGTAAAAATGAGCGCATGGTCGTAATCGATCGTTAAGTATTGTATATAGTACGTATGAAATTATTAGAATAAAAGTTGTAATTGTTAAGAAATTGTCTTTATATTTAATATGACTGGTAGTGCGATTACTACTTTATACAATTCTAACAAACTTGGAAAACTTTATTTTCCTCACTATTTTTTGTTGCTCATATATTTTTAACTTTTACTTATTTGATTATCGGACATATGTCGTAAGCAGATATCGCCCGATCATCAAATTTACATCAAACTAATTTGTCACAATTTGCTTGAGAAGACTGTTTACATAGGTGCAATTGCAAATCAAGTCACCAATGTTACCACTTCATTATACCTATTTCACAGTAAAGGTAATTAATTAAATGCGTGTACTTAAATAAATTTAGTAATTGAAACAAAGATTCCAAAGCCTAGTTTCCGATGTTGCCATACTCCTTAGATACGTCGCTCAGCGCGACGAACTTCATGCTGACATTCTGATACTCGTCAGAATTTTATAATAGATTTTAGTTTTTAATTTCTTTGATTGCACCTAGAAATTATCCAAGTTTTAATAAAAAAACTTTTTTTAGGAAAGTTTGTCACGTTTAAAACGGACAATGAAAAAAATGTAGGTAAAGGATAATATTATCAACAATAAATTCATTTGATTAAGTAGTAAAAATAGTCACATATAGTATAAGCTAAATTTATTGTATAAAAATAGTATATCATTTTTTCATAGAATGATAAATATATCCGAGAAGAAAACAACGTTTCCCTACGTTATCAAATAATAAATAATTACAAAGTAAGCTGCTGACGTCATTCACAAAGGCTACTCCGTATCAACTCACCCAATCCGTACGATTAATTTTTTATCAAAATCGCCTTGTAGAAAATAGCCATATTTTACGGCTTCTGTGACAACTGGTCCTGATCTTCTTAACATGACTTCTGCCACGTCGAGTATTTCGTCACATATTAGCACTTTCTCTTCTAGTACATGCGCTGGGACTATTCGGTACATCAAGTTGTAGGTTGATGCTCCGATCTTCGTTGGGATGCGCACTCGTCCTCTCGTTGGTCCTGAGCCATAGATTCCTTTGATCGTCTCGGCTAAGTGATCTACAGCTTATACCTGTCCCTTACGTCTCACTTTCTCGTACAGATCTTCACGAATCACGCGCCAACCTGATCCTCCATCAAGCTGAACTCAAGTTCGACACCTCCAATGACAGCGTTGATTCGACTCCGATTCATTGTTGCTTGAACATGTTGCACCTTGGCACTATTGGTTCCAGATTCCTTCTCCTCTGCTTTCGTCTTGGCATTCGGACATTGCAGCGCAATGTGTCTAAATTCTTCGCATTTGAATCATTTCTTGCTTCCATGTGGGCAATTTCGGATGATGTGCCCCGTCTCTCGACAGTTGTAGCAGTTGTTTGATCCTGAAAGGCTACTTACCCCCTTCGTCTCTGATCTTTTCGACTTGGGTTGTTGCTGCTGTTTCTTCTTCCTTTCATCATGTTGGATCAGCGTCGTCTGTAATTCTTTCATCGTCCTTGCATTATAAAAAGGGTTTTTTTTTCTGTGAATTCTTCGTGAATCCCGTCTACGATGATTTCAATCACAGACGCATCTTCTATCTTTCCTCATTTTCAGATAGTGAGCATGCTTTGAATGTAGCTAAGCATAGACTCATCCGGCATCTTTTTCTTTTTTGACAGCGTTTCGAAAATCTATCTTTTCAACATTATCTTTTCAACATATTATGTTGAATTTTCGACATATTATGCCCACTTACCGTCGCCAGTAGGTGGGGCAATGTAGGCATAATATGGCATATTTTCTGCCCAATAGCCATAAAACTGAACAAATTATGGCCACTATCTGCTTAATTTTCTACAACGGCAATTTGGTAAACATATTTAGTGCAATCTGAATAATGCGGTCGCGCCGCACACGTCCGCGCGGTTTAACATCATACACGCGTCCGGAGACAATCTTTAAATCTCATTCAGTGAAATTTAACTAATTCACGAGTCTAGGTGCTAGAAGTTTCTCGTAACCGATTGATGTCCACATTTTCACAAATTGCTTTTCTTATTTATTTTGGTCCATTGGTTTCGAATTTTATGGATGGACAGTCGCAAGAAATTTTCTATTTTTTGGTTATTAGCAATTCCATTACTTAAATACACTGATAAAGTTGTAATATTGGAGTAGAATAATTATAATAGAATTATTTTGCTATATTAAAAACTGTAGAATAATTCATCGTTACCTATATATTCGTGTGCAGAGAAAAGTAGCGAAGCATCGTAATGTGCAACGGATGCAAAATACTTGGGGACATTATAACAATTTCAAAACTTCCCATTCCGGCCAAAAAATGAAGTAAATTTCGCCGCCGTTAATAAACATACCAAACTTTACAATAAAAAAACAATTAATAATCCACCTTCATATTCTTAGGCCAAAAGCTCGTTACCTATTCAACAATCGCCTATTAAAGCGTTTCGAACGCGTACGCCTAAAGCGAGCGACACTAAATTTCAAAAAAAAAGGAGCGACTCGCCCCGCCAACCCCGTGTCTTCCACCCTCGGCATAAATAATTCCGACTTCTTGCGCGGAGCGCCCCGTCGGCCGCAGAGACCTCGAGTTCTCGAGCCTCGCAATAAACCTTCCGGGTGCTTTTTCTCGGGCGGCGAGCGCCGATGGGCCCCACCGCGTCTGCAACAATAACTTACTCGACGCTGCTTTTTCATAAAGCCCGGCGACGCTCGCCGCGGCCGTAAAGGAACGGTCGGGCGGCGCGACTCGCACCTGCGGAATTTTCTTTGCGCTTTTTTTTCTCTCTCGCGAACCGAAGAGTGGGTTCTCTCACGCGAGATCCAAGATTTCGCGTGCTCGACGTAATTGGGAGGCGTCGATGTTGGTGAATAAAATTGGAGGTGCTTTTTCTTTTTTCAAAAGTTTTCATTAAAAGTTTGCTATTTTTCTTTTACGCACATCAATTTTCTCGTTTTAAATTGACTTTCAAATATTTCTCAAAATTGTTCATGAGTATTTTACGATAATTAATCAAGCAGAAAATAGTAATAGATGAATAATTTTTGTTCTTGATTCTGTTTGTTCAAGTCGTCCAGCAAACCTTGATATGCTATTTCTGGGCAAAATGGTTGAGATCAAATTATATATATTATGCAACTTTAATACGATAGGGTCCAAATAATTTTTCTTTGAAGTTATTCACTTTTTGCTGCTCTTACTCTTCAAGCTGATGAACCACAAGCTAAACGCCCTAGAAAGTATTATTTTAGTAAAAACCTAAATAGCAACTAATGTATTATATTAAAGCTTAAAGTTAACACAATAATTTGTCTACTACTGACTATTTGATTCACTAATTTCTGATATCATAAGCAGGCGATAGAGCCTTTTCATCAATCTAAAAATATTCCACAATGCTTTTCCGGTCTTGTAATTAGAAAGAAAAGAATGGAAGTTTCAAGGCGAGAAAAGTATCCCATTGCAATCTAGGCTAGCGTGATTTGCTGAGTCTGTGAAAAGATGCCAGTAAGGTTACGCCTGTAGCCAAGCTTATTAACCCGAGCGAGTGCAAGTGAGAGAAAAAATGAAGGGGAGGTGCGATTAAGTTCTCTACTGAGCGAACGTTATCGCGTCCCTTTTAGCCATTCTTTGCCTGACCACCCAGCAGAGCAGTAGCATTTGTAACGGTCATCTTCAACATGTTCTAATTTGTTAATATTCATGTGATAATTAGTGTGTAATTTTAAAGGGTTATAAAGTTTACTTCATCGAGTGTTTTCAAAGGAGTGTTTCTGATAAAGGAATACGTGTAATATATAGGTATAATATTTAACCGGGAGAACAATGTGAACAATGAGAACAATGTGAATTGATCTTTTTATTATTTTTAGTGCGTGTTCTTCGATTGTTACTTGCAATTATTAAAAAGTTTAAAACAAAAAATAGTTTAAGACATTACAATTCACATAAATTATTGCAACAAGTTAATTGATAACTTTAACGTATATTAGTTTTACACAATTGTGAATCTAGCAATAATTATTGTGATACAATACTGATACTTCTTTTTAATAAAATGACTGCATTTAATAAAATCTATAACAAATTTTTAAAAAAGTGATAATTATTGAAATATAATTTAAATCATATTTTAGTAGATTTAGATATTTATAATATTAATTAAATACAAATTATATTTTAATAGTTTAATAGTTATTGAATAAAAAACGTTTTTTATTTATTTTTATCCAAACCGTGCCATAAACGTTTTTAGTGGACGATACGCTAGTACAATTATTTTCCTTTTCTTTTTAAAATGTTTAACATTATTTAATAATCCCTTTTCTTTTAAAACATGTAAACTTGTTACTTTTTATTATATCTAAACTTATTTTTTCAGATTTTCTGGTTACTGTTTGCTACGTATTTTTTGTATGTAAGTTCACACATTTTTTTTATACTTTTGCCTTGCTTACTATTTATTTACTTTACAATTTAAAATTCCACTAGTTAATAAATCTATTCACTTTTTATCCCATTAGTAATGACCTGGAATATTATTAACTTTACCGACAGCATCCTATGCACATCTAACAATCTCATCCGTACCTAAGAATTAGCAACAATCAACTACAATATGTAAAATTAGATCAAGAATGCTGGAATAGGTATTGATCATTGGAATAGGATATGATATATACCCCTTAATCCCGGTTAAACAACCATTTGCTATCTTACAGAAACGAATGAAAGTACAGTACAGTTGCCACTTAAGCATTTTAAACTTACCAATATATGCATCCTTTTGTTACAGAATACTGACAATGGAAAAGAAACCAACTGTCTTTACTGACTCACGCACCGCCAAAATTTCTTTTAACCATCGAGTTCCAATTGGGGAATTATTCATGGTACTAGAGGAAATAGGACCTATAGTAAGATATGAAAGACTGCCAATCAAAGGTCAACATATGGCTCTAATAACATTCGAAACTGCAGAGCAAGCACAGAGAGCCATCACAACCAAATTGATCAAGCATTTAAAAATAATGGTTGAGAAGGAAACGCAAACTGACTCAATAGAAGAAAATCAGCCCAAACAGGAGATATTTTCATTGAGATCTCGAATACCAAATGTAATGAAACCGAAGCGGCATACGTACGAAAACGAAGCACGTTTGTTTTGCAAGATTCCGAAATTCGGTCAACCCGAGGGAAGAGAAGAAAGATTTCTTTGGCATTTTAATCAATTTGGCTCTCTTGTGTACCATAAGATGATAAACGATACCTATGGACGTCCTTACTTGGGGTACGTATGTTATAGCAAACCAAAAGATGCAATTATGGCAGTAAAATTGAGTCACCCCAGCTACAATGCAAGACTAGCGGAACCCAGAAAAATGTCGTACCAGGATTTCAGCATACCAGTCTGGGAGAGACAAGTATATCATGAAGCATGTGGGAAACAGATAGAGCGAAGTATTTATCAAATGCATAAGAATACTTGCAGGATCATACTAGGCAAGGAAACTTCAGCGATATTGAAGGAACCAATAAAATATGAACATCCTACAAAAAGGTTAAAACTCGCGCAGTCTGCATATATTATTGAAAGCAGAAAGTCAGAAATTAATCCCAAGATGATACCAGAAATAACCAATGATTGGCAAGCTATTGAAAGGCCAAACCCCATGGAGTCAGCAGATGTTAGTTGCACTATTAAAAGCGGAAATTCAGAAATTAATCCCAAAGTGATACCAGCCGGAACCAACGATCGACAAGAGATTTTCGATATTATAAACCATTTAATTTCTTTGAATAGTAGTATCATAAAAAAAGAATAGAGGCATCAATTTTTCTACTAAGGTAAATAATATTTACTTGTTAAATTCTGTGGCATTCTTATCTTCAAATATTTTTTATTTGTTTTAGGTTAAATGGAAAATTAAACAAGCCATGTTAGAGGTGGAATTACGCACGTGTATAATTTTAAGTTATTCTAAAGTTTGTACACTGACTGCTGAATCAGGCTTCATGATTACGCAACTTTAGTGCAAATGAGATATTCCAAGGAAGCAATCGTAACATCGATCTTCAAATTTGTCAAAAAAATAGAAAAAGAATTCCATTCCTTGAAGTAGACAGCACAGAAGCTTCGGTTGCAACCTTATGTAAGAAAACCCATAAAAAATTATATTCAAAAATTTTTCCATCTTCAGTTCTTATTATCATATCTTAAAATTTAAATAATTCGTACAATTATTGTATCTTAATAAAAATAAAATGTACTTAAAACTTAAACATACAGTAAACTGTAGCGTTCAAATCTTAATAAATTGCAAATATGTCCTCATTTTAAATTATTTTTTTAACCAGGTACAGATTATAAATTAATTGTATGTGCCCGCGCACATTTTTAAAATATTTCCATACAGTAGGATATAACATTTCAATAAAAATAATTTTACAAAGTGAGGAAATGAAATCGGGAGAAAAATTAATTGTACATTTTGTTAAATTATTTATTTATTAATATTTCAGTTTTTTAGCTTTCCGAATATAATTAATTTGCATGAGACAACAATAAATACAATACACTCTTTCAATAAATATTTCGCTATAAAAGTGTATTTCATAATACGTAATTTCATTAAATTCCATCAATACACGTTATAAGTATGCCTCGCCTTTGTCACTACATGACAATAATGATTCAGTTCGGGCAGTTCAAATAGCCAACCTTTCTCCGACTACATAGTCCGTACCTTTCCTTATCGTTTCGAATGTTATAAGAACTGCGCCGATAAACGTAATCCCGACTTGGGTCATTTCATCTAGCGGGATATTTTGGTATGCCATTTCGAACTTCAGACTAGCGTCGAGATTAAAAAAGTATCATATTGCAATATGCGCGAGTATAAAAATGCTGAGCCTGCGGGAAGCAGTAGCATGTCTGTACCGAACTTATTAATGTATGCGAGTGCAAGTGAGAAAAAAAGAATTAAGGGGAGGTGCGATTAAGCGCTGGACCGAGTGAGCGCAATCACCACTTTCTGCCACTCCGTTCCTGACCGCTAGGCAGAGCAGCAGCGTTTGGCTTTGTTTTTTGTGTTAATTTGTTTTAGTTTTATAGTTACGTTTTTTGGTTTAGTACATCAGTAATTATATAATTTTTTATGTTTTTAAAGAGGGTCGTCTATTTCTAAAAAAAAGAGTAAGTTTAATTACTATAAAATACATTTTATTGTAAATTTCCAACATTGTATACGTCTCCTTTCTTATTTACTTTATTGTTAATTTAATTTTGCGGATTTTTTAGTTTTAAAAGTTCTTAATATGATTAAAAAAATATATATTTATTTAATAAATAATATGATATAATAATTGTACTTAAAGGCCTATTGAAAACTTTAAAATATAAATTTTCATATAATATGTAAATACAATATATATATATATAGCTGCAGTAAATTCCTTTGCAGATTTGCACTCAATTTCTACTTTCTATCTTTTTCTACAATTATTAAATAACATTTCATTTTTATTCGCTTTTTAATCCACCTTTTCTTATATTTTGTTTTTATTTCGGTAACAAACTCTTTGGTAAAAAAATTTTTAGCATTTTTTCAACTTGTAAATTTGAATGGTTTTCTTATGCTTTTTAATGATGGCAAATTAGTTAATATAAAAAATACAAGTTTTACCTTTAGACTATGATGAAATTTACAATTACAAATTAAATTTTCCTGTTCAATGAAATAGTTAAGATCCAAAGAGGTCTGTTATTCATGGAAGAAAAACTATTCTAGTCTCACTAGTAAATAAAATTAAATGATTTACAGGAAAAACTCCTCTTGGAAACAATCTAGAACATTGCAAACCTTACCGATAGCATCTCCTATATCCAATTAGACATCCATCTTATGCGTACCTACGCATTAGTAATAACCACGGATATTATGTAAAAATTGATCACGGAAACTGCAATAGGTAGCTGATCCAATTTTCTGTTATCCAGGAAAATTACATCTGCATCCAAGCCTCAGAAATCATTCCATATCATCCAAATTACCTAGACAAGGCAACCAATCTTAATAAACTAGTGTACGAGACATTTAGGCTAAACTTATAATGCATCCTTTTGTTACAGAATTCTCAAAATGGAAAAGAAAAGTAAAGTCCTAAGCGACTCACGCACCGTCATGATCAATTTTGATCCTCGAGTACCAATTAGTGAAATAAAAATGGTATTTGAGAAAATAGGACCTGTAGTAAGATTCAACACATGCTTAACAGAGGACCAATCTATTGCCCTTATTACTTTTAAAAGCGCTGAACAAGCAAGGACAGCTATCGGAATTAAGCACATTAAGACGTCTATAACAATGGAAGACAAGACAATACAAACGGATCCAATTGAGAAAACGCCATACAATCAGACGAAAGCAGAGACTTATCCATTACTCTGGTTGCCTGTGCAAAATGCAGCCACACAGGAACCGTGTACAGCACGATACAATGATTTAGCGAATACCTATAACTTTTCTCAAATTCCGTACTCAGGATCAACAGAAGAGACATTCGGGTCCTCAATGCCAAATATAACGGGACCGGGATCGCACATCGCATACTACGAAGACGAAGTCAATACACGATTACATTGTCAGATTCCGTATTCAGGACTAACAAAAGAAAGGGAAGTGAAATTCCTTACACACTTCAGTAAATTTGGACCTCTAATCTATCACCACGTATTATATGACAAATTCGGGCAACCCAACTCAGGATTCGTATGCTATCGTAACCCAAATGATGCGGGAGTGGCACTACTGATGAGTGACCCCATCTATAGAGCAAGACCAGCGAAGCCAAGAAAAATGTCGATCTTGGATTTTGGCAAGCCAGTCTATGAGAGACAACTATATCACACTTGTGGGATGCTGATAGAGCGCAGCATTTACCGCTTGCATGAAAATACTTGCAGGATACTGCAACAACTACAATATCAAGTAGTAACTACGATAGTTGGAAAACCAGTTATGTATGAACAGGCCACTAAAAGACCAAAATCCGCAGAGTTTGCAGCATTGGATTGTACTGATAAAAAGAGCAAATTAACGATTGAACTCAGTGCTATACCAGAAAATACTATCGATCTGACAAAGGATCACGAAACTACCAGTAAATAAATTTCTTTAAATAAAAGGAATGAAGGCTCTAACTTAATGTTTCAATAAGGTAAATGTTTATTTATAAGATGTCAGTCATACGTAAGATCTCGCTCTAAGACATCAATAATTTGTTACAGGTAAAATAAAAAAGAATCATTTATGCTTTATGCAAATAATTTAAAGCTCCCTATAGAAGCTTTGTACACTATTTGCTGAACTAAGTCCTTCACATTTCTTCAATGCAATTGCAAAATTCAAGAATAAAGCACTAGTATTGATCTCCAAACTTGACAAAGAAATAAAAGAAGAAATCTATGCAGTTGTCTCTGAATCGCCAGTAGTCATCGCAGTAGCTTCTATACTAGTTAGCTATTTTATTCTATTATTATTTCTATTGTTATTCTATTATTATTTCTATTGTTATTCTATTATTATTTCTATTGTTATTCTATTTTATTATTTCTATATTATTTCTATTTTTTTTTATTTCTATATTATTTAAGCTGTTTTATCTTTAGAAATATCATTTAATAAACCTTTTCTTATTTAGTTATTCTATATGTATATTACTAATTAATTCATAATTGTATCTTTACCACTTTAACCTCCAAATCGCATGTTCGATGCGATTTTTCGGTTCTCGAGGTAAAAATTACTATTCGAAACTGGAGCGTAAGTGAATCTTTCCCTCACTCGACTTTTCAACTTCGTTTCGCTCGGCCGAAAAATATCTCGGGAGGGAAATAATCCGCTTCCGCCCCCGTTGCGAAATGTACTATGAAATATGTTTACTATTTGTTCTAAATTCCACTAAGTTGCTTAGTGGAAAATTTGTTATATCACACTAAAGATTAATTTTTATTATCAACTTATACGTTTTTAAATAATTGTATAATTATATGTAAAATTAAATGTTCATCATGTACATCCAAGAAATTGAAAATAAAAATTATAATCATAAATTTTGAATATGACGTACTCAACTAATAATATTGCTAACAGACGAGGAGCAGACCATTAAATTACCATACCGAAGTAACAACGCGCAACATAACTTAAACCGAGGCGCACTTCTCGAGACCCTCCGCTCCAGGCCTTTAAGCGGGCGCTCTCTCCCCTAACGCCGTCGCAACATCGTCGTACATCCTCTAAGAGCCGCCCCGCCGTAAAGCCCTTCCACCGCGTGTGCACCGCCGAGCTCTTTAATATCTCATTCGGCTGCTCGCACGTAAAAACCCTTACGGCCTCCCCCGGCGAGAAAAATAATTCAGCAAATCGCACGGAAAACGCCGCGGCGGCAATCCCGGGGAGAGGCCCGCGCGGACTCTGTCCATCAATCGCGCCGCTGAAACTTTAATCGCGAGCCCCCGAGGCGACGCGCGGGCGATAAATAAAAGAAGAGGGATCACCGCGGCTATCATTGCCCAGGTGGTGTACTTCCAGGTGCCCGGCTACTTCATAAGGGCATAAATTTCTCGGATTACTTACTCCCCCCGCAAGACTCTTAAATAAATACGAGGTGGGTAGTATTTTTGCCGAGGCTTGTCTCCGCGAGAAACAATTTTACGCGGATTTTCGACTGGCTGCGAGAGAGCGGGGTTATTACCGGAGCGCGACGGTTGGTTTCTTTTTTTTTCTCTGCCGAGATGGTGTTTGCTCGGCGCTGAACGACTGGAACGGTGGCTGTTTGAGATTGTAGGTGGGGTGGAGTTTTTAATATTTTATAAACGTATCTTATTGCACTGGTTGTTGCTGTATATCGTGAGGTATGGTATGAATATGTATAAGAGGAAGTAAGACGATTCGTATGATAATTTAATTAAGAGGAACACGAAATTCGACGGTAATTTTACTTTGGAGAGTTGGCCTGGCGAGTGAAAATTTTATTAATAGAAAATTAGTGGGAAAACTTGGTCTTTGTTATGGACAATTTATTTGCAAAAGTTTAAGAGTTGAAAGACAAATTTTTTAATTTTGGTTAAAAAAGGGAACTTAATTCTATCGTATAGATGTTAGTTAAACAGACCTTTGTCAGATATTTTCTAGATTTATCAACAATGATGATTGATCCGAAATCATTTTTTTTTATATTTTTCCAGATGCACCGATACAAGCTCAAAATTTGTACAAGCTCAAAGTTGTAACGAACTCTAAATTGCTAGCTGGGAAAAAGGAAGTATTAACATTGAATTTGTTTGAAGGTGCTAACTCGAAATTATTGAAGAAAGGTGCTAATTCAATTTCACT
The DNA here is from genome assembly GCA_035586675.1 of Eurytoma californica. Lineage (NCBI taxonomy): Eukaryota > Metazoa > Arthropoda > Insecta > Hymenoptera > Eurytomidae > Eurytoma > Eurytoma californica. The sequence goes on along the minus strand of JAXIUT010023233.1, from coordinate 2,870 downwards.
TGCAGAAGATGCTAACTCGCATTTGGTTGGAGAAGGTGTTAACTTCAATTTCGTTAGAGGTATTAATTCCAATTTTCTTGGAGAAGGTCCTAATTCGAATGCGGATGGACAAGGTATTAACTCACTAATCGTTTCGTAGAGGCGAATAACTAGTTAGCACCTTCTCCAATTTAATCCAATTGAATTCGAGTTAGCATTTTCCTTGGAGCAGATTCTAACATAATAGTTTTTCCAAACAAATTCTGAGGTAGAACCTCCTTCCACCTAGTCGTCGAAATTGTATACATTAATTTATTGTCGCTCTTGTCTCAATTCTTTTTTTAGCACATTTGTTTTCGAACATATTTTATAAACATTCCTTTTTATATTCTCCATTTTCGTTCTACACCATTTCCTCTAAAATGATAATTTTAAAACAATTTTGTTTAAACTGCTAATAAATTTATTCTAAATATGAAAAAAGTTTTACTAGAAAACATAAGGTACATGAAATCCAATACTGAATCGCGATAAAATGTTCGCCATAAACATCGATGGTCCGACAACCAAGCCGCGGTCTCATGCTACATCAAGGGAGTCAATAATGGAAAACCGAACTGCATCGTAAAAATAAACACGGCTCGCCGAAAACGTTTTTCTTCATTAAGTGCTCGTTCCGCCTAATTTTCGTCTCCCCTCCCCTTACGATTTCAATCTCGTCGCTCCCAACTTCCATCTTACTCTCCTTCACCCCCCCCCCTTCCTTTTTTTGTGTCCCTCCTCTGTGCAAAACGGCTCCGCGAAAGAGACCATAAAGATGCCGGACTCGGCGAAGAGAAAAAAAACCGCCGGGAGACGCGCGGAGCTACATAAGTAATGCGCGACCGACTGTCCCCCTCGAGGTGGAGACGGAAAATCACGGCCCGAGGGACGACGGCGGATTCGATATCACATCGCGGAATTCCTGAAATTTTCTGAGTTCCGACTTTTCTTAGCGCAGGCTACCGGAGGATTACGAGCTACGCCGTGGGGAAATTTCTGAGTTTTTCTTTTTTGGAGGGAGGTGGTGAATCCATGCGCGGCGATATGCGAGGTGCGGGACTTTCTTCGCTTCTTTCTTTTCTATCTGCGTGGGTTTCAATTTTAAATTCCGAGGATTTTGTGTCACGAGAAATCGCCTCGCTCTCGTTCATTGGTTTTTTTTTTTCATTTTTTTCTAAATCTGGTAACAAAAGGAAGTAAGATGTAGGTTTTGTGACACTTAAGTTTGTCGATAGTTAATTTTTTTTTTTTTTGCTTTTTAGAATAATTCTTTGCTATCTCAATATAAAAAGTAATATTTTTATTATTTTCAACGATTTTCATAGAACCTTTATATATAACTTGCTTCGAGTGCTTTTGGAGAAAATGTAGAATTTATATTCTGAATTTAATAAAAAATTATCAAAAATTATGTTTAAAAAATTATAATTAAATATTTTTAATAAAAACATCGTTACGAGAGATAATTGGACAATATTGAACCAATACTGGACCAATGTCGGAACACTGCTAACCGTGATGTTGGGAGATTATTGGAGCAATTCTGGACTAATATCGGAACACTGTTCCAAGAGATATTCGAGCAATATTGGACTTGATGTTAAAATTTATTGAAATTATGATAAAATTTCTTTTGTTTACATTAACATTAACTACTTTTTCTGCAATAAATAAGAGTATACAGTACGTACTGTTAGAAACGGTCCTTGGTTATTGTGAACACAATGGTAATGTTTAATACAAATTCCTACCCGTGTGTTTTTTGCAACATTATAAATTAATTAATAAATGTATCATCCTAAAAGCTCCTAATCGACCATACCAAAACTAACACTCATTCCACTTGCCAAAATGTCGGCACCTCGATGAAGGTTTCATGCGTGGCCCTCCTGCTCCCCCTTCCACCCGAAAAAAAAGAACCCGGACGTTATGACTAATCACTCACCCGCCGGAGAAAAATAAACTGAAGAGTCTCCGGATCCGGCGGTCGGATCGGAAGCGGGCGGCGGCAAATAAGTCCGGCGTTTGTCCCCATCATTTGTCTCGGCGGGTGCGCGCACACGCCTTATCTCCGGCGCTGGCACGCGAACGAGCCGGACCGAAAGTCTACGGCGGAGAGGCAGGGGGTGGATGAAAAAACGCGGGGGTGGCAATAGCCCAGGCCCCAGCCGAAACCGTCTCACGTACGAGGAAATTGCCGGGCGGGGGTGGGGCGCGCAGCGCTATATACTTTTAATTTTATCTCTCCGCGTTCCGGGAAACGTTTACCGAAATGCCTGCTTCCTACCGCCGCTCCCTCGTTTGATCTTTTTCCCAGTTGCAACCTTTCCTCTTTCACTTGGGGTTATTGGTCGCGCCGGTAAATGTCGTTTATTTTTAATATCTGGTATTTGTACAGTACTCGTCTCTGAAACCCCACGTAAGTGATTTGTTGTAAGGGGATTTTCTCGTTTTAAATTGGCATGATATTGTTTGTATTAAATGATTAATGCAGACGAAAGAACGATTTTTAGAGAAAATAGTTGTTTCTTCAAATTGATAAAGTAGCTAGTAATCTAATTCAACCCTTGTGCATGAATAATTTAACTTGAAGCGCGTTTTTTTAAATAATTGAATGGAAAATTCAATGAAATTAAAAAAATGAAATATTATAGTAGTTGATGCTGTCGTTTATGCAGTAATAAATTATTAATAAGGATAGGAATGGGTCGATTGTAACGAACCAGTAAATTAACCAATACAAATTTATGAATACTCTGATTCTCTTCAAGAGAAATAATAAATGAAAATTTATTAATTCTCCGATTCGCTACAATGACCCATGTCTGTCGGTATTGAAAATTAAGTAT
>JAXIUT010023222.1:4754-17324 GCA_035586675.1 Eurytoma californica | reverse complement strand
GAATTCTAATAAAAACTAGACATAATTAATTATTATATTGTTTTCAAAGATTTTAAGGTAGGCTGACCCCCTTAATTCAAGATCCCGAAAATAAATCGATTATTGTAATTAAGAAATTATAAACTGATTAAATAGTGCAAAAGCAATTATTAGCTTCATTGCAATTCATTTTCACGAATTAACGTTAACTAATTCATTACATTTTTATTTGTCACTTTTTAAATTTTAAATAAAAAATATATTATAAAAAATATTGAAAATGCCAATTGTATTTCTGGAGCAAATCTATTATTTTTTGCGATTATAATTTAATGATACTTTAAATAACAATTTTAATTGAAAGGTTAATTAATTAATTAACAATTTAAAAATGATCAATAAACTTCATGTTTTATGAATTTTTGTGACAATTACTCCACATATTTGCATGCAGTCCACGTCCATTCGAGTGGACCGTAAGCAAGCGAGCATTTAATTAAACGTACAATTAAAATTCGTTAATGCAAATCCGTACCAAGGATATACGCTGCAAATACTCAGTTCATTAGTATTAATGCATCAGTAGCAATTGTTGCGTGTACGTTGATTTAAATGAGCTATACTCCGAATGCATTTTGACGGGCTATTTTTAGTGCACTAATATATAGGACATAGTCTCACTTTGGTGCATTTCATGTAATTGGTAAAATGAAGAACAATTGCACCTACAAAGTTTTGCTAATTGAATTTAACGTAAAATTAAAGGTAATATAATTATTGAATTCATCAACGATTTGATATATCAATTTTTATTTTAGCTATAAATTTTTATTACCCCTCTATCTTAAATTCTGGAAAATCCAGTAATCCATTTTCTCATCGAGTTAAATTTGTAGTTCGCGTCTCATAAAGTCAGATTTACATAAAGTTTTCACTTATGTGACGAGCAATTTGGGATGTCAAAATTTCTGTGATATAAAGCTTTTAGTTATAAAAATTATTACAAATTATGCATTTAATGTATTTTACTTTACGTGGACTTAAATTCATTTTATCCTTGCATCATTTTTATATTTCGACGCATAAATTATGGAGAACTCAGTACGTGCTTCATTGTGCATGATAAAAGTAATAAAAGTGCTGAAATAACAATTTTTACTACACCAAAACTATAAAGCACCGAAATAATGAGTTCTGCAATAATCTCTCAATCTTTTAGTAACTCTAAAAAGTTGTTACTATCTTACTCGAAAGGTGTATTAATAAATAATATTCCACTTAAAATCCCCGATCCTTAACACCTTTTTCTAATTTTCAATAGGTATAAAATGTTTATTAAATTGTCATTGAATTTTATTGAAATATTCAAATTAATCCGTATCGAAAACATTCGGCACTTATCTGTTCGTACAACATTATTCAAACAATCGAGATACCTTAACCGCTGACATTACGTAAAAAGAAAACCCAGCGTGTATGCAAATGAATTCGACGTTTCTTTTCATCGCCGTGAAAAGGACGAGCAAAAAAAATATATCGACTTTCACGCGATAAAAGCGGCCTGCGGACTTTGCGGACCCTCCCGCTGCGGAACGGGATCGAGCGAAAATTTCGCGCGTCGCCCGGGTCCCGCTCTCTCGCGGAGCGTCGAAAAATTACGCCTGCGCCGATCCCCCGATAAGCATCGCCCGGCGAATATTACACGCTTCCATGTTTGGCTCGCGCTCCGCTCGACTTTTGTTTGTTTATTAAAAAGACGATAATCGAGAGTAGAGCCGGTAAAAGTTGCCGGGCCAATTCGGAACGATGGCAGGAGTGCTGTAATGAATGAAGTATTTATTGCGTTATTGACGAGTTTTTTTGGGAACTAACATATTATCGACTGTACAATTAATTTTTTGAAAATACAACATGTGAAATCGAACGAGTTTGACAATAAAAAACGTACTTTCACTCAAGGGATTATACTTTTTAAACAGTGCAGTCAATGTATATTTTCTTAATCAAATATAATTAAAAATAATCAATCATTAACACTCTTAAATAATAAAAATCGCTACTAAATGTAAGTAATATAAACAGTATATTATAAATAATTGATTTTAGACATTAAGTTTTATTTCATAATTGTTTAAAAAGATATTGTAACACTTTTCCAACTTGAATCACTAAAAATACGTCTGATGAATAAATGTGACATTCAGTATATACACGGTGTTCAAAAAATGATTCCGGAAATTTTCAGGACTGATAGAGGGGCAAATTCTAAGACTTTTTCCCTGTTGGCAATTTGCGATAAGGTGGATAATTATCGAGTTATTGTCAATTGAGTATTAGGATAATTGACCAATCAGCGCTCACTGTTTGGATAGGCCCCGTCCACCGGCGTCTTGACTGAGCGCCGATTGGTCAGGTATCCTAATTTTCAATTGGAAATAACTCGATAATTATCCATCATATCGCAAAATGCCAAAAGGAAAAAAGTCTTAGAATTCCCCCCTCTATCCGTCCTGAAAATTTCCGGAAATATTTTTTGAACACCGTGTATTATATTAAAACCAAATCATGCCTTGATACAGTGCCTTATATTAGTTAGTACTTTTATTGCTAGATGGACTTTGAGTCTAATATGTTCACTGACGTATCTGCTACCTCAGTTTTATATATGTCACCTTTAGACTTGAATGATTAGGCACTTAAGAAGCCGCTAGTGCTTCACCATTTACACAATTAGAAATTATTGCAAAAAAATCATGTAATCGTTGAAAAAAATCGTTAGAATTCAATCACTGTAATCAAATGTCACTATCATTTAAATTAGTTGATTGGTTCAATGACGAATATCTATATTATTTTGAGTGTGGAAAACAGACTTGCCATTTGATTTGAAAGAAGAAAAATCTACGCCAATGGCAGCACAAAACGCTGCAAGAACAGAAAATCCCGTAAAATCGCCTTGAATTTCATCAATTAGCGACTATACGCAAGCGCAACAAGCAAAGGTAATTTCGCCCCCGGAAAAAGACTAGCGGAAGACTATCCTCGAGCGTCGCGAAGTCTATTTTCGCAAGCCCCCAACTCCCATTCCTCGGTGGAAGCTGCACAAAACTTTGCGCATCGCGCTAAACTACATACGCTCCGTGAGTGCGCTCGGAAAAATCGAAAGTCGCAAAAGCGCCTCGCGTTAAACTTAGCCCACTGGCACTCGAGAGCGCCGGACTCGCCGGTTCTCGGAAGCCCTTTCGGCGGGCGGACCGCGCCGCTGACGCTCGCGGGAGTCCGCCGCCCCCAAGGCCGCGATACAGGCCTGATATTGCGCGCGCGCGCTCGCCCCGAAGGACGCGTTTTTACGTTACTCCGGGGCTATTTTTGCGCGCGGCTTCCGACGCACGATATCGAAGCCGGCCGGTATTCTTATCGGGACAAAGGCAGTTCGAGGAGTGATGGATTTGACAGGGCGGCGAGGACCGCGAGCGCACGGCGGCGATTTTACCGTGAATCGGATGGTACGTTTGCGGGGTAATGATCGTGGCCTCTAAAACTGAAAATGTGTAACTAGTTTAGAATCAGAGATCAGGCCTTGATGCAGTGTGGAATATTAGCTAGTACATTTATCACCAGGTGGACTCTGAGTCCAATGTTTCCCACTAACGGATCTGCTGTCTCACTTTTATATATTTGCTACCCTTCGACCTTCATAATTAGGTACTGAAGAAAGTCATTATTTGGCTTCACTATTTATACAATTAATTATTTATTAATTGTTGAAAAAAAAGATGATTGAGTTATTGTAATCATTGCAATGAGATCAAATGTCACCAAAATTCTTTACCTTAAGTAGGAACTTGCAATCTTGTTCCTTTGGCGTTATCGACGACCGTCGATCAAAGAATATATTAATTTCTTATTTAAATAATATTCCTGCATCCACCATAGTAATTCATTCAAATCTTCTAAAATGAATTACGCCTTGGACTTAGGTAATGCAGGCTATGTGAAAGTGTAGACAAAGAACAATTTTATATAAAACGAGCAAAATTTTCTTATCAATTAAACTTTATTCAAAAAATTCAAGTCAACTAAATTATAGATTATCTTGAAAAGTGATAAAAATTCTTCTGCATTTTTTCGTGATAGATTAGACATTAAAAAACACATGTCGGTGCGGATAATAAACAGTAACTAAATAAAGAAAAATAACATAACAGTACAATTTGCTTTAAGTTGAGTGATCGGAATGATCGAAAATGACTGAATTTACGTTTATTTTTTGTCAAGTTCGCAATATCTGATATTTATTGCAAAAGAAGATTTTTGATGTAGAATAATTAACTACTCGTTTATCGAGTGAAGTTTCACTCAACTTTTGGAGGATTCTGTATCCATTGACTAATCAAACTAAACAAAAATTAATAATAACAAAGTATTTTAGCAGTTTCAATAACGCGAATCAATTATTTTTACAATTCAAAGTACTCAAAGGAAAATTAAAGCCAATTCTTCCAAACGCAGCGTGAAAACCGACAAAAACACTCGGATTATTACTAACATTAAGTAACACCTAACAGCATCCTTTAGCCTCAATTACCGGCGATCCTTTAACAGGCCGCGCACGCGAGGCTGGCGCAACCGTTATCGAAATAGGCTCTTTAAATCGCCCGCTTATAATTCACCGCGAAGACGCATATAATTCACTTATTCGACGCGCAATGAGCACGCCCACAAATCAAGCGATAACGAATGGCCGGGCGGAGGGCGAAGGAAGAATAGGCGCCCCGCGCGCGACAAATCCCAAAAGGAGCGAGAGACTCCGCGGCGCCTCGCCGCGCACACTTACCCCGGCGAAATTTCGTTTGATCCTCGCAGACGCTTTTAATCCGTTATACATAAGCCGGCCGAGGAAACTTTCACCCGCGAGGCAATCAGCGTGGGCGCTTGAATTTTCCAATAAATCCTCGCTCCGACCTCCTCCTGCCCCCCTGCTCCTACATTTTGCATTGTTTGCCAATGTGAGGGAAGGCTCGCGCCGCACAAAAGCAGAGTGCGCGGCGAGGGGAACGCGGGGAGGTATAAGAACGAGAGAGAGAGAATAAAAAAAGTGGCGAGCGCATAATCCCGGGGCATCGCCGCCAAGTGGGACACAAAGCGTATCTCCTTTCCCTGGAAATTCGTAGGTGGCGATGACGAACGCAGACGCGCGCGAGCCCCGCATAAATTTCCAGCGGCGGCCCCAAGCGCGCGAAGACAAGCGAGTGTATCAATTTCACGTGGGCATTAATTCTATGCAATAATGCGACGTATTGCGAGAGACGCGCGAGCGCGGATTTCTTTCGGGCCTTTTACTTAAGCGGCGAGCGGGAAATGCGACGGCAGGCGGATATATTGGCGGATGCATTTTCGTCACGGCCTGTTGGAAAATCGACGAAATTCTCGGAGCTGGAATCTCGAAGCTCTTTATGCATTGTTCGGTTCTTTAAGACACTTTTTCGGGAAGAAAGAACATTTTTTTTTAATTTATGACCTACGCTGGTCGCCACGCGGGGGACATATTTTTCTTTCTCTTTTCGTGCACACTGCCTGATCTTAGTTTGACTTAGATTCTTTTATAAATAAACACATGTGATGTTTGAAATTTGAAATTTGTTACAAATGAGATTTAGTGATGTTGGATGTAACGGTAATTCTCGGGTGTTTCTGTAAAGCTCAAAAGAAGTCCACATACTACTGTAAACTATCTACTATAGTAAAATTCATAATAAACATAACAAAAACTAGCAACAATTACTAAGAGTACAGACTTATTTAGCATTTACCCTACGACCAATGAAAGAATGACAACAAAAGAAAATACAAATTTGTACATATAACAAATAATCTTTAAAGCATTTTACTCAATATGAACTGATTTAAATAAAAATGAGATTAGGCCTCGGTGCAGCAGCAAATATTAGCTAGTACATTTACCGCCAGGTGGACTCTTAATATGACATGTTTCCCGCAAACCGATCTATTACTTCAGTTTTATATAGACTTCAGTTTTATAAATCATGTAATCGTTAAAAAAATCGATTGAATTCTTGTAATCATTGCAATCAAATATCACTACATTTTCGGTTTATTTTAATAACAACTCATAGCTATAGGATTCTTATCGTAGTACTTATGATCCTCTCTTAATGAATATTAAGTTTAAAAGTAAAGTCCGTATATGCTCGACTTGATTCTGATAAGATTCTGATGTGCCCTTTTTGAATGAGAATGAGATTATATCACTCACGGACTGATTAAAAAATAGGACACCGGTACAATAGTTATGCAGTATAAGATATTAACAATCGAAGGATTTACAAAATTCAAGCAAAGTATAACTATCACAGAATAAAACGAGAACTTCACTGACTACACGCGAAGCGCAAAAGACCGACCAATTAAAAAAAATGCAGCCGTCATCCAGGAAGAAGTGTTGATCACCCGTCAAAAACTCTTGCTGTTTTTTTCGCCTAACCCAGGATCCTCGAGAAAAAAGAAGGAAGGCAACTCGAGAAAGCCTACGCTCTCACTGCAGACGCTTGCGTCAAACTGCACGGAACAAAAGATCGCCTCGAAATCCTTCAAATTTATAAACTCGCGCGGCAGAGGAGCGGCCGGGAGAAGCGAAAGAGAGAGTGAAGCGTAACGGGAATATCCCTCCGGGTCCGCGGGCCTAGAGCAGATGCGCGCGACTTTCACGCGGCCGTAAATACGCTCGGGGGGAGGGGGTGGGGGTCGACATTAGACGGTGGCGGTGCAATTTATACGTGCATCAATCACCGTTCGGAAAGAGGTTTCGCGCCGGAGCGACATTGAACTTGCGGGACGGGACCGCCTCGCGACGAATTGACTGCGATGTTTATGACTACTGGATTTCTTCTCTCCCTTCTCTTCTTTTCTTCCTCGAGTCGCCGGCATCCTCTCGACGAGGTGGTCACGCGCGAGATTTGGGTTACCCAGTCGTAAAATGCCCCTGACGTGCAGAGATTTTTATTATTTTTCTTTATCTTCGCGATGTACGTTTTAAAAGTGCAACTGCACTTTTTTTATATGGTAATGAAATGGATATCGATGATTGATGGTGACGAGTGCAGTGTGAAGTCTATCTTTAAAAGGGAGCAGGGGAATTGTATTGAATTGGAGGTCAGTTTTCTCTCGAATTGAATTTGAGGTGAAAAAATAAGTAAATAATTTTATCATGTAAATGTCAACGTAAAAACAAGAGAGGCTGAAGTAGTGTAAGTGCACTTTTATATTTAAGGCGGAAGATATTTCTTCAAGGTTTTTTCAAATTATTTCAAAAAAGATTTTGAATGAAAGAATATTGTTAAAAGCTATAGTAAAAATTAGCATGTTTTTAGGAATAATTAAAAATATTTCTTAATAATTAAATGTGTCAACAAATTATTGTTTAATATGTGTCAACATAATCTTCACACAATAATAATAATATCCGACAAAGTCGCACAAAAGCAATTAAGATTTTAGTATTAATAAATATAAGTGATTTTGCAAAGAGTAAATGTGAAACAATATTACAAATTATTTACAATTTTAATGGTTATCGTTAATCTGATGGTAATACACGATTCATTTCAAATATAGACCCAAGAAAAAATCGAGGAAGCGCGATAATTTTGTCGGGGAACATCAATAAGGCCAGTACTCGTGGTCATAAATACAAGTCTTCTTTACAGTGACAAACATAAATCATTTTAATGACTTAACGCGTCGACCCATTGGTACTGGTAGACCGATTTTCAATTGCAACAAATGCTTACAAAATAGACCGTACTTTACGCATAATATATACTACGCATCACCTAATAAGTTCTTCAACCCCATTTTATATCCAATTTAGAGCTTTATAACAAAAATTATTTAAAAAAATGATTAATAATATAAATTTTAAGTCGAGTAATTTTAAATAAAATTTTTATAAAGCAGGGCAATATACAATAAATAAAAGATAAACTAAGGACATCGGTGATAAATCTTTTCCTTTTGCTCCTGATTTAATTCGAAAGAATGGGCCATAAGTAACTCTCGATTCCAAATTCGAACAACTTCACAAATCCTGTTCCCGCGAATAAATCCCTGCACCACGTCAGTCGCTTTAATCTCGTAAGGATGAATCAAGATCTGCGAGGAAAAAAAAATTACCCCCTGAAATATCTATTTCTGCGGCGTCTTAAATCACGTCGTCGCGATGACAGGGCCTCAGTAAACACCGGGCGATAAGCCTTGTAAAAAGTGAAAATTGCACTTATTTCGCGGTTGTATACAGGAAATTCACTTTCGCTCGTATAGCGTTTATGCGCGCCCCTCAGGAACATCTTGTCGGATCTGCAAAGTTACGCAGTGTAATAACTAGACTCTCGTCTTTCCTCGCGATCTTATCGCCGGGGAAGCTCGACAATGAATCACCCCGTCGAGCGTTGTGAAATCGTCTACTTTGCCTATCACTGCAGCGACTGTAAGATCTTAATTGTTTGTTTTTAACCGCTTTATCTTGAAATTTGCGTTTATTGAAAAATATAATGGAGGAAAATTTTTTACAAATTTTTTAAAGTGGAGGGTAGACTGGATACATGAAAAAAAATTAGCATAAATTGTAGAAAAATTAAAATTTTCATTGTAAAAATTATTATAATTTTAGTAAATGTTATAAAACTGTAAATTTTCTTAATTAATTATTATGTTATTTTATTCAAATAATTTATAAGGAGAATAAGATGTAACTACAGAGAATAAGTTACATCTTATTCTCCTTAATATTCACCACGAACGTTCAAATATTTTATAGTAAATTTTCTTACTTATTTTTCTTATATGAAATATACATTACAAATTGCTTCCTCGCAGTGGAAGCTTTTTTCTTATTGTAAAGAATACTTTTCTCATTATTCGTTCATTTGCATTGGTTAATATCATGTTGAATTATCGCTGAACTGGGTTAACACCGGGTCGGACAAAGTGGGCCGAAATGTGCATAGCTTAACTACTAATTGATTCAAAATTCAATTGAGGTACCCTCGATTTTAAAAATATTTTTTTTCCTTTCTTATTTTTCAGCAGTAATTCTTTTTTATCTTTTAACTCCTTAAATACCATTTACGTATGTAGACAACAGTACACTGAGAGAAATGACCTTACAAAATTTACTACAATTGTAGTAAAAATTGCTATAAGAAATTGTAAAGGAAGGACAGACTTGTTATATAGAAAATATTGCTATAATATATAGTAAAATTTGAAACTACAAGAATTGCTATCAGATATAGTAAAATTTACTATTCATGTAACAAATTTTACTATATAATCTGATAATTTTTCTTCTTCAGTAGAAAATATTACAATTATATAACATAAAATTTACTATTCACATAACAAATTTTACTATATGATATATAAGTTTTCATTCTTTTAAGTAGCAATTGTTATTATAATTAAATAACAATTTTTACTAGTCAAGAGCCGAACGGAAAAAATCAAATCGTTGGTGCAGAGTACATTCTGAATGCGACAGTGTTCAATTTCGCAGTCCTTCGATAGAAAGTACAATTACATACAACATTCCTCATTTAACGCTCGCCAAAGATCGCTTATTATTTATCGAACCCTACTGTAACCTAACCTAACACATTCGCAAATTCTCTTACTACTACTACTACTACATCGCATCGTACGCTATTTACATATATGCGTGCCGTAGAAAATTGGGATGCCATCTATACGTAAACTGAGTATTAATCTAATTTAAGCAGATTGCGTATAGAAATTCAAATGGAATCTAATAAAAATTTGTATACCGTGTTCCATACAGAAAGCATGAAAATTAGGTTAGCAATTTTAAGTGAACAACTCCATGAAGATAATTGAAAAAAATCTTTAATACATAAATCTACTTTGAAACAATTAAAATAAACTACCATTTTACAATAATAAACGCTAAAAATGTATAGTACTTACGACTGTCAACTCAGATGTTGCTGTTCTTGATTAATTTTCACCGGCGTTCGGCATGCCACGAGTAACGAGTACCTAACCTAACTTTTACGACACTTAGCACCGCGGCGAAGCGAAGCGAGCGCTCTCTTATCAGTAAATCTAGTAAATTCAGTTATATTATGTGTTTTATTTTACTTTATCACATAATAAAATTTGCAATGATCGGATATCATTAATTGTAACTGATCAATTACTATACTATTTACTATAATTGTAGCAATTTCTACTACAGCTAATAACAAAATATTTATAAACTCTATTAAAATTTATTTTGTACATAATAAAAATTACTACATTTTATTTTAAATATTATCACGCTTAAAATTTTACTATTTAGTGTAGCAATTTTTATAATACGGTTATAATATATAAAATCAGTCGATTATTGTAAAAGTGAGTACAATAATAATATTAATGGATACAGTTATATTAAAATTCGTCACAAAACAAGTATACCCCTCCATTACAATATTTTATAGTAATTTTTACTACAATTGTAGTAAATTTTATAAGGTCATTTTTCTCAGTGTAAGCGATTTTATAAACGAAACATTTTAGCTTACGATTTAGCTGACTAAAAACTGTAATTTCTTATAATTTTCAACTCACAAATCATCCGAGTAAGGTCTCTTACAGTTGTTCTTTCGTACGTACCTGAAACATAGAATAAAGAGAAAACTACATTAGTACGTGAGGAAACTGAAAAATGAGATGGAGGGCTACAAAGGAAACTGTTACGTGGAGTGATTTTTTAAAAGTCTTGATTATACGTATGCGACGGCTGTTTTCCAGGCAATTACCGGGGTATCTTGTAACGGTTTTAAATTGCGCTCCGTATCAGTATGATTTTCTTCCACTCAAGCCTACCGCCGTGTAAAATAAAAAAGCAAATTCACACGTTTTGAAGCTGTGTCCAAACAAAATTACTTCAAATTTCTTCTCTACGACTTTGATGGCTGACAGTGATTGAATACTTATTACGATATTACTAATAGTTGATAATAGGTATTTTAGATTTACCGAGGAAAAGTTTTACAGTAAATGAAGTTTAAATTGGAAGCTATTCGTGAAGACTAATTTTAGGAAGAACTTAATTATTTAAGAGCAATTTATCATTATTATTTTTAATGTGGTCGGTTATCTTAAACTGTACTACTTGCAAAATTGCAAAATAATTTTGGATTTATTATATTATCAGAACATTTTTATGAAATTTTTATTAAAGGAATACATTTTAATTTTTCTTACGATAAAAATACCTTGTCATGATATATCTTTAAAAACTTAAAAAAATCTGTATCAATTAAAGACTACTTTTTCTTGAAAATTGCATTACATTATTATTTTACTATCCTCATTTATTATCATATTTTTGTCCTAATTTATTTCAATGAATAAGAAAAAGATAGCAAATATTATGCTTCTTTTTGTGCATAGCTTCTAAATAAATATTCACGATAATAACTTCATTACTGTTTCAGAATGTCCTCAATGAAAAAAGTTTATTTTGTTGAATACAACAATTTTTGTAACATCCAAATAAATGTACATTATAACATGATAAGAAGATGACTATGGCTATTTGTATTATTATATTATTAGAAATGACTTGTATTTTTTGTATGTAAATACATTTTTACAAAGCACAGCACTCCTGTCGCCTTAATCGTTGCTCATTACTAGTCAATAACATCATTATGTCAATGACCCATCGAAATGAGCGATAGAGTCGTAAATCCAAATAAATGTAATTTCATTTATTTTCTCACATTTATTACATAACGAAAGATTAGAAATACAGATAGCATAGAACTAAATTTAAAGAAACGCGATGTACAAATTGATGCTTTTCAACATCTCACAAACGAGAGGCGCGTTACGTAAAGCAACGAGCAGCCGAAGATGAACGATAAAAATGCAGCGCCAATCGAGAAAGAAAAAAGGCCTGCATCACGACCGAGTCCACGCAAACGGCGGGCTAATCGAACTCGTGAAGCGCTCGGCTCGAGAGAAAAAAAAAAGGGGCGGGAATCGGTTAATAAGTTCGGTTAGCATCGCGCACTCCCGAATATCGCCGGCGGGAATCGGCGCTCTCCCTCTAAAACGAGGCTACTACCGCAACCCATAACGCCGAAAAAAGGAAAGCACCGCTCCGCGACTTTCTAAATATATATCTCGCCGGCTGATTGGCGCTCACGAAGGGGGCCCGGGCGTGATGAGCGCGCGTCCCGTTCGGAGCGATTTTCAGCGAGCGAGCCTAACAATGGGGGCCCGCCGATACCGGCGCCGATGCACGCGGCTCACCCGGGCAATTTAAAGCGAGGTGGCGAACGGACGGGGCGCACAAGTGCCGGGACACGAGCGCGCCAATGGACGTGCGCGCGGGCGCTTTTCGCGAAAGTGTCTTTCTCACGCGAGCCGCGCGGCTGGATTACGGCGCACCGGGAAGTCAAGCGGGCATGCGACCCGGTGAAACGGAGTGATGGGGGGGGGGGGGGGGCCCCCGGGCACGGTTTGTTGGGGGGGATTGGGAAACGGCGGGCCGGGGCC
>JAXIUT010023171.1:0-17342 GCA_035586675.1 Eurytoma californica | reverse complement strand
GTCCGATTGCAGCCGCGTCTGCTTGCCAGATGTAACGAGTGGGTTTTCTCGTTCCCTTTCGTTTGCGATCCGTAACAAAAGGCTAAAAAGAATACCGAATCAAAATTGATAAAATAGTAATGTTATAACATTGCAGAATATACTCTTAACTGGAAACAATCGACCTCTGTCTGACTAATTAGCGATCTTTACTACTTATGCATGCGTGCAAAAATGCCCTATCAATATTAATTTCATAATTTGAAATAAAAAATGAGCTTTTTCATTTATTTGCACTTCATGAATCTGCAATTTTTCATAAAACCTTCAATTATTTATTTCAAACAAAAACTTTTTTTAAGCAAAACAATTATCACACAACGAGTGCTTAATTAGGCGCGAAGCTATTACTATCGCGGTCCGTATCTGAAGACTATGAGGCCAAATTCCCCTCTTTCTCCTCGCCACATTTCAAAAAGCAAACGCGTAGACCGCGCGCGGGCGCATATCTCCTCCCCCTTAACCCGGGGCTGGAAATTTCGCGCAGTTCTCTCGCAGGTATATAATAAAGCGGGAGAGCGACCCTCGTTACTCCGCGGGGGGGCGCGTAATAAGTTTCCGCCATTAGCTCGCCGCAAAGGCTGGCGCCGCCTACCCCGTATTCCATCCGATCGCGCACAATGCGAACGGAGGCAACGATCGCGCGCCAAGCTCCGGGCCCCGGTGCGCCACGTGTGACATTCGACGGCGGCTTGGCGCCGAGCCGACGCGACTCTCGTCGGCCAGGCCGCAGCCTCCGGCGATACCTTTTTTTCCCTCTCCCTCGGTCTTTCTTTTACGTGCGATTGCTTCGATCGATTTTTCGAGAGATTTCGGTTGATTGAGGTTTAAGTAGTACGAGACGATATTGCGTCAGGCCAATTGAGGCGACTGTTACTTTTGATAGAATTTTATTGATATAAACGTAAAGAGATTAAAATTAAATAGTTTATTAATAATTAATTTTTAAATCAACATGCATAGATTTGTTAGTGTTACACTCAAGTAAAAGCATTATAATTCATACTAAATATACAATAAGCCAAGACTTAAAAATGTCCTACACAACACAGGATGAAAATTATGATGTCCTTAAATTTAATGCGGACTTTAATGTTCGAAGTCATTTTTTGCCGAAGGGCTACTTGTGTTTTTTAAATGGGAATCCATATTTTTACAGTCAGATCTTACATTCCGATATGCATCAACGTTAGGGGTCAGTTCGAATAGGAGTGATCTAAATGAAACAAAGTTTCGGACAAAAATGTCAAAATTAACCGGGGGAGCTCAACACTAGGGATCTGGTCTTTCAGATTCTTGATGGCCGTAATAAAAGGATTACTGGTGTCTCTACCTCGATGACAGTATTTACAATGAGGAAGAAGACGATGATCTGGCCAAAATAACAATTTAAACAAATTAATCTGGTTGTAACAATTTAAACAAATTTTCCTATGAATTAAAAATTAAAATTAAAATCTAGTTCAGTCTCATTTAGAAGGTTTCAATTCTTAAAAAACATTCAAATTTTCAATCAAATAAGTCTATGATACTAAAAATGCTCCATAATATGTTCACACTATGATCTTCAAAAATTTAACGTTATTACATATTTTTGAGAAAACTGGTGAGCAGAATAATCTACATCTAATAACAATCTCTTTTGTATCAACTTTTTCACCCTTAACGGAAACTATGTGGAGTATTATTTTTCAGGTGGAAGCTTCTGTGAACTTACTTACTTTCCAAGATAAGAGGAGAGGGTGGGTCGGAAAATTTCGAAAACTCTGTATTGTTGATTCAAGAAACCAAGATTGTTAATATAAGAAACCAAATTATTTAAAATGCCTTCTAAAGTACAGGACTTCGTGAAGACCGGAAATATAAGGCCAAGTTTCGCTAATCGTGTAAGCGAACGAAGCAATCAGACGTCTATAGATATGAGGGGCAGCGAGCAAACGAAGAAAGTCTCCTGAAAGTTTCGATCGGAGGCCTAGACTCTACGACGCTCGGCTTGACATTTTACAGACGCATCGCGCCCCCTACACCTGCGCATAACTTCAAAAGATTGTAGCCGGCGATATGCGAGGGTCGCGGAGGGTTATAAATTAAACATTTCAAAACGAGATTTGGAGAGCGCCCCGGCGAACCCGATATCGCCTGGCGCGGGGCCCCTCCCCTCGGTGCCAGCCCAAGTTTTCACTGTTTGACGAAGTTCTGTGTGCGGAAACGGCAATAAAGCCATCTTTTCTTACTTCGGCCGTCGTATCTGCGCGATATGCGCTATTTTTCTTTAAAATTTGCATGTTCAACTTTTGGAAATATTGACGGAGTTAATCAGTGATCAAGGAGGTTCCATTTTCTTAATGTAATGCATCTTAATTTAATCTGACATCCTAACATACACCACAGTTGCAAAAATCTCAAAATTTTATTTTTCATGTCGATGGTTTCGTAAAAATATAATGAATCTGTTGATGCAATGTATAAGGTAACATGGTAAGTAATAAAATAATTATTAACAAGTTCATCTTTACCAAATGAACAAAATTCTGTAAATTCTGAGCACTGACTACAACCCGTACACTATTTACAAGATTTTGCAAGAAAAATCAGACTAATAAATTATTGATAAATTATGAAAGATGCACGATGTTTACAGAATTGCCAATGGAACTTGGAATTTGATATACAGTACACGATCTGCAATAAGTGACCAATACCATTAGAGATAGCAAAAAATATTAGCAAAATCATAAATAATAATGACTGAGGTATTAAAGATTTTATCTCGTAGACATAATGTATTGTGAATATTCATATTTAATTTCATTTTCTTAATAATATTTTAAGCAATTATTTTTTTTCATTTAAATTAAAAAATAAATTGAAAAGTATGCTAAAAAAGAAAATATTATCTTCCATACAGAAAAACCACGAATGAAAACATTAAACACCAATTTGAACAGCAAAATGTAAAAAGTAAGAAAACGAGAAAACTTACTTGCACCATGCGTGTACGGTAAAAAGGTGGATTGCTTCAAGACTCGCGTAATCTTGAAATCCGCTTGTTTATACAAACCGGAAGACTGGCAAGGGTAAAAAAGAGACTTGCGAATGCAGGAGCCGCAGGTCGAAGAACGAGGATGAAGACAGATCGAGGGTGGAAAAAAGTGGTTGTAGAGGAGGGGGGGGGGAGGGGGGACACAATTTCGAGCGGCAGGGCAGACGCGTAACCGAAAAACTTTTCTTTTTATCCCGACAAGCCTCTTATTGCGAAAGACAATTCCTGGAGAAAGTCGTCCCGGTTCTTTCTCATCTCTCGCGCCTACGACGGGGCGAAGGCGAATTTTCACTCCGATGCGGCGGTCGCGTTTTTTTTCCACCCCCCTGCTCTTTTCTTCTCTTTCGGCTTATAGTCGCGACTGCGACGAAAATTGAGCTGCCGCGTGGATGAAATTGTCTCTGGCGGGGAGGACTCAGAGGCTATTACGCGAGGAACGCGTGTTTTGTTTTAGGTAAAGAGATTGGAAAATTCTTGCCGGACAGTATATTTATTTCGGTCGGGTCTTCACTATTTTGTCGTTGAGCAAGGAAACGATGCACAACGGTAAAAACTCTTTAATTCAACAATACGGATTTCCAGATTGAAATGCAGCTTAATAAATTTAATTAAATGGTTATTTTATACAAAATTAATATTTGTGGAGTTGCAAGTGTGGAATTTGCCTTGTATGAAGTTGAATAAAATTTTTGATACAAAAGAAGTAATTGAACTTCACTGGAAAAGTTTAAAGCAACCACTCATTTGTCTGGTCTAAAACGAAGTAGAAGCTGTATCATAGCTGACAAAAACAAATAGCTTGGGTCAAATAAGAGAGAGAAGTTTTAAAGCTTGATTAACGCTCTGAAGTCGAAGTCCCTTCGTTCATCTATACATGTATAAGTGTGAAAGAAGAGCGGAACAACAAGACAGAGATCGAGACGAGGTCGTGAAAAAGCGAATTTCGATCAAACAGAGTTCCTTGGCCCATTGTTTCTTCGACGGAAGAACAATGATGTCAGCGCGGTCTTGTTAATTGAACTCCCGAGCTTTTTCTTCGAACCTTCTTTTTCTTTTTACATTCGCCTGCTGATCTGAGCAAAGAAGTAATCTCAATAGATAATTAAAATGACTTTGTCATTTTTTCAGAGAAATCGTAATTGTAAATAATTTTGTTTAATAAAATTCTTTATTTGTATAATCTTCTTTTTAATTGAAATTGCAAATCAATTTAAAAAAATCATCTGTAGTTAAATAACACAAACTTTATTTTGGATTTTCTTTAATGCTATTTCATATTCTTTTCTAAAAAGGTGACGGCTGACAGAAATTAAATATTTAATAACCCTGGTAGAAACGCTTAGCAGCGGTTAGCCAGCCGCTGGCGAGCGTTACGTTTTTAGCCAGCCGCTGCTAGCCACTGGCCAGTAGGCGAAAAATGTCTACCAGGGAATTCAACGTGATTAAAGCATAACTCGATAACGCGTAAATATAATCCTTTTTTAAGGCTACTTCACGAAACCGAGTTTTAATTTGAATTAATCGCTAATTAGCAATCGGTCAAATTTGTTTAATCTAAACTTTGCAATTCGACCTCGCGCATACGGCGCTGAAGATCAAGCCAAATATTTGACATATCCCGTAATTAGAAACTCAATACTTTAAGCAACTCTCAGTTAATCCCCGATGCGCGCGGCTCTCGCGCGAATCAGCGAAACGACCGTTAATTAAGCCTCTCGCGATTTATGAACGGCCCGATGGATTTGGAAGCGAGCCCGTGGCGCGCGCGCGCCCGTCACTCGGGGCACAATGGCGCAGTCATCGGGAGTCGAGTGCCAGCGCTCCAAGGGGGCGTCGCGGCATTTGGTTTACGCGCCACTCGAAAGCGCGTGTAACGGCTAATTTGCATTTATATTAGCGAGCATCGGAGCGTGTCGCTCGGACCATTGTTCGCGCGACTCGGTGCCTTCCTTCCTGTACCCCCCCCTCCCCTTAGTCTTTCTCCATCAGCGCTCGGCTACTCTTTCTCACCCCGCGGAGCAAATCGAGCGCTCCTCGAACTTGTCCGAAACTTTTCGAGCCCGCCACCGGAGTCGCAAGCGTGTCAAATTGCACGAAATGATCATTAGGCGAGTAACGCGTCGGAGAAATGTTGCGTTTAAAGGCCGCAATTGTAATTTTATGCAATGGGTAATTTTTCAGCGCGACCTTCAAGAACTTCGAGCTTGGAATCATGTTGTAATAAATGTGTTCATTAATGGGTACGCAAAAAGCTTAATAAATAATTTAAGTTAAAAGTTGTAGGATTTTAAAAACTTAATTTGATGGCGATCTAGAATTTGACCTTGACGATGACCATCGCTGTCATTTCTAGATCAACTTTGCTTTTTCAAATAGAAAACCGTATTTTCGACTTCAGATTCTGAAAGAGCGGGACATTTTACTTTCAGATACCTACTTCTGAAGGGGTGAAAGATGCTTAGGGCGGAAAATGACTCATTAGGACTCGTAAGAATTAAAACGACAGAAAAGTCAGCTCCATTTTCAGGTATAGTGTAGGTATAAAGTGGTTGAACCAAAATCAGAATGTAAACTTTCTTGCTCTTTCAGAATCTGAAGTCAAAAATATACGTTTCTATTTGAAAAAATAATTTTGACAAAACAAACGATCGTGAAATGACATCGAAGGTCATTGTCAAGGTCATCATTAAATTCAGTATTTGAAATTCTACAAATTTTATATTAAACTTCTTTTGATTCGATTACATCCTGAAGAATTATTGAGGGATGGACCTTTTTAGGATACTGCATAAATATCATAAAAGAGTTAAAACTAGTATATATTGCGAAAATTTAAAATATCGAAATGCAAATTTGACAAATAAAGGAGACAGTACTTATGCATTTAACAGTTTGTACACCTGTCAGTTTCCATCAAAGTTCATAATTATTATGAATTAATTATGACAATAAGGATTGACTGTTACGAACGGATTATTTAATTAAAAAAGAAGTTCATAACGAATAGCAAGCTGCAACTGACACTTGCGTGAAAGTTGAAGGGGGTGAGGGAGCGCGACATTGACATTGATCGAGTTCGTAGAAGCGATCGATGGTAATTTACTCGTCAAAACTTTGATAAAGCCGATCACGCACGCACGAGTAATAATGCAGTCGGCGGCGCGTCTTCCGTAATCGGGATTAAGGGGACTGCACGGAAGACAAAAGTCCGGGACGGGACATGGCTCTCTCGGCTGATTGGCCGATCTAATTATCGGGGGGATCATATCGCCGTGAAAGAGGATATAAGCTCCCACGGTTCTTTTTGCTTCAACTGTTTAATTTTTATAATTTTTCTGGTTTAATAAAGGATCTTTTTTTAACAAAGATTAATTTCAATTTTAGTTTAATTGGGATAATCTCTAATCTACACCAGATGATCTCTTAATTGATTCTTTTTTAAACGCTTATATTTTTATGAAAAATTAATATTTTAACACTCTGTAGGTGATTGATGGAAAGCCCAAGGATTAAATTTTAAGAAATATGAGACATAATCTGTAAAAGTAGGTACTGGTGTGTATTAGATACCTTTACATGTACCTTACGTAACTTTTTGAATTGAGTGCCTTAAGATTTATCAGGCTTTTGGGCTCTATTTTCGACTTCAAATCAAGGGGGACGATGGAAGAAAGTCCTAATTCAAATGGATTTCAAAAAAGTTATATCCCCACATATAGTTGATCGGGACACCCCCCAATAAATGCTTCTATTTTGAGAGGGTGGTCACTCGCGTCCTACAAGCTAATATTTTTTTTTAAATTAAAGCTTATGACTTGTAGATTAAGAATATATAAAAAATTATACATCTTTAATCTAGTTTAATTTAGGACCAAGTGACCACCCTCTCAAAATGAAAGCACATGATAGTGAATCCCTGAAAACGCAATATTTGCTTATTTTCATTCTTTGCATTTAAGGCCTTATTACTTAAAATTCAAATATATGTAGTATTGTATGTAAAAATTTCTAGATGAGAGCATACCGACATACAAATTAATTTTTAACTCGTGGTATCATTTTAAGTTCTTACATTGCCCCTTCTAAAATGATTTTTAATTTATTAAATCATGTTGAGAAAATGTTGAAAAGCTTAATTTACAAATATAAAATATGGACTGATCATGGAAAATGAAGAATCAACGAATAGTTTTTACAAAGATAACATCCTCGTTATAGACTAGAAAATACTTCCGCCTCGTTACTGTGTTCAGCGAAAATTTTTTATTTCAACCGCGAGATGCACTCGCGCAGATGCCGCGGGACAAACAAGCCGCAGTTAAAGGGAGCCCGGGGCTGCTGCGTGGCTTTTCGCGCTACAGAAGCGAAGGTGAGGGTCGTGGCTAGACGTCGCTCAAATTAATCGCTCCCGCGCGCGCGCAAAAATAATTACGACTCTTCCCACCCGCGACCTGCCATTTCCTCCCTTTGTCCGGGTCCCGGATTCATCCGTAACTTGTTCAACCGTTTTGCTGCCACATTCGTTTTACTTTGTCCCGCGGCAATGAAATTTTTATACTCGCACGCTTCTAAATTTTGACGAGGCCGTTTCCTTTTGAAACAAATTTTTTCCCTAAACAATGTAAACATTTGCCGACTTTTTATTATTACGTTATTTTTTTCTACGAGTAGTAAAATAAAGTTAAAAGTTCTTTTATTATAATAAAAATACAATTCAAAATTTTTTCGTTTTGTTTTTTTGCGTTAAATCTGTAACGAGTGCTATATATTATTGATGTTCCCGCTTGTACGATACAAAAGGGTAGCGAACGTTAATTCGACGCGAGCGTCGTTTAACGAGATAATTCACCTTTTACTCATC
Source organism: Eurytoma californica (assembly GCA_035586675.1). Taxonomy (NCBI): domain Eukaryota; kingdom Metazoa; phylum Arthropoda; class Insecta; order Hymenoptera; family Eurytomidae; genus Eurytoma; species Eurytoma californica. The sequence continues at coordinate 9,399 of JAXIUT010023171.1, read as the reverse complement.
CCATCATCCTAATAATTATTCAGCGACAAAAATTATCTCCGGTCCCTTTTCCTCTCTCTCTCTCCGTCGCATTTACACGTGTCGACGCGGGGCTCCCGCGATATAATTAACGTTTACGCGTGTCGAGCCGCAGCGCTTGGCCCCTCTCATAAACGCACACATTCGTTTCTGCCCTTAAGCCCCCTACCGGGGCTCCCCCTTGTCGGAGATTCTCTCGACCCTTTTATGAAATTCCCCGCGCGGAGCGAATTAAGTCGAGTCTGGCCCTTTCCCTCTTCAAGATCTACGCACGCGTCCGTGGAATTTCGAGCGGAGGGCTGGGAATTTACGTGGACGTCGTTTGGAGAAAGAAAATTTTCCGCGCGTGAAAGTATGTTTCGCCAGTTTTGCAAGCATTTATTTTGCGAAACTGCTTTTCTTTGCTCGATCAATTATTTTTATTTGCATCTAGCATTCTATAATTTGATGCGTTTTTAACACTAATTAAACACGTGTTTTTGTGTAAATAATTTTTTTTATGTAAAAACTATAGTTTTCTACTAACAGCGATTCCTCCCAACACTCGGTCGGTTGATAGGATTCTTTTGAAAGACGATTGGAGATTTTAAACAAAAACATTACACTCCTCGTTTTTTTTCAGTATGTTTTAGATTTATGATCGTTCGACGTTTGATTTTATATTTTTAAATATCGGTTTGATTCATTTTTTCTAAGAATTATTTTGAAACAATAATTTACAAATAGCAGCGATTCCTCCGTCGCTAATGCAAGGTCGGTTGATAGGATTCTTTTGAAAGACGATTGGAGATTTTAAACAAAAACATTATATTCCTCGTTTTTTTTCAGTATCTTTTAGATTTATGATTATAGGTTTGATTACATATTTTTAAACATCGGTTTCATGCATTTTTTTTATGGATTATTTTGAAACAATAATTTACAAATAGCAGCGATTCCTCCCTCGCTAATGCAAGGTCGGTTGATTGGATTCTTTTAAAAGACGATTATCATTAGTATTTTCTATATCATCCGTTGATTACAAATTTGTGATTTACTATATCTCAGGTATCACAAGAATTGAACAAAAATTTTCAATGTTTTGATAGGACAGAGGAAATTTTTATACTCCCGTATCCACTGGCTGTTGGAGCAGGACCGAGTTTACACACGGAGGGGGCTACTGACCGCAAGCCAACGATAGCCCCAACGACTTAATCTGGCCACTCTCCTCGTGTATAACGATTTTGGCGAAGACGATGAAAACTGTCGCAGTCGCTTTCGCCTGCCGGTCACGTCTTGACCGCACCTCTGCCCGCTATCTCTCTCCTTCTCTCTCCCACGCCGGCTCTCCCCATCTGGCTCGCTCTGATTTCGGTCCGCATTACCCGATCGCGCAGCGCCGGAGCTGCCCCGACTCGCTCTAGCGTGAACGAGCCTGATTGTCCATATTGTCCGAGGCTCGGCGCCGGTCCCTTCCCCATCTTTCGCCTCCCGTCTGCCGCGCTGCTCCCGCTAAGTTATGGAGATTCGCCTCGCGTACGTGTGCCCGATCCTTAGCTGGCCCGATGCTGCCTGCGCCGATCACCGAGCGCATGGCAAATTTGAATTCGATGCATGTGTAAGGTCTTAGTGTGTCCAGCGTCTGCACCAGTGATGAGGGTTTACACGAACTACGTATGTTACAAAGTCATCATTTTATATAGAAAATATAAAAAAAGGATGTCGCGGGGCACAGAATCTTTTTAAATCTTCTGCTCACGTTCCTTTTTCTTATCTTTCTGCTGAGAATAGTTTTGTTCAAGCCATTTACGGTAACTAGCCATTTTGAATCCTTTCATTGTGATGTTACTTTTACAATTTTTCTTACCTACTTTGCAGTATTAACTAGTCTTGACTAAGCAGTGATTGTGAAATCACCAGTGCAAAATTTTTTTTCTGACATAAAATTACTGTGAACTTTTCGATCTTATAATTATCCATGACACTGCTTTTTTAATGTCATTTTGAATTTTTATAAATACTAATTTGAAATAATAAAATATTCTATTATATTCTGTCTTACCTACAGTATGTTTCTCCTTATTCTTTCAATGAAAAATAGAATTAATAATTAATAACTAAAAAAACGTAAATAAGAAATGATAAATCGGAGATTTTTCCTCTCGATCCATAAACGTACCTTTAACATCGTCTCGAAATATAATTTTCAGTAGCGGGTAATTTACAAGCGACCCTCCCGCCCAAATTTGCTACACCCCTCGACAAAAGCCAAATTGCATCCGCAGAGCTTGGGCGCCAGTGCAGCGCGCCGTAATAACGAGGCCCGGCAACCGCTCCAGTGAAAATTTACGCATCCCCCGAACGTATTTCGAGGCGCGACTGTCCGTGCGTAGCGTTTCCCGAGACCGCAGACACCTTCGCACGCCGAGTGCTTTATGTCTTACAGCCGCAGGCGCCTTACCCGATCGCTTTGGCGGTGGATTTTTAGAGCAGCTGTGAGTTTTGGGAAGCTTTTTGTACAATTTTTTTTAATCCATGAACTTGAATCGCAGCCATTCAAAAATACACTACTCCTATTGCGGGTAGTTCGCCAGCGGCCTTCCGTCGCCTAGCGACGAGCTCGCGAAATGCATCGGCGTCGGTATGAAATTGCGCGTGCTATTCAAAAAGCATAATTCAATATTAAATCGGATTTACACGTTTCAAGCTGTTTTTTTCCTCAGTTAGTGTAAAAGTGGCTAAATGAAGAATATTTTGCATCCAGTATATTCAAATTTATAATAACAATAACAAGGTATAGAAAATTTAAAAATAGATAATTGCAAATCGCACTTTGTTTATTTAAAAAAAATCAAAAGTCAAGTGGTATCGTTTCCACGATCGGTACGTCAATATTACGATGCAACCACATTTTAATAACACTGCAGAAATTCAATCTTCCTGCTCTGATGGGAGCATGAAAGAAAATGAAAGAGAGAGCTAGCAAGAGAGAGGGAGAGAGAGATAAGAAGTCGGGTGCGCTCGAGTAATCTTAGATGAAACTGACAACGCGCCTCTTCCTACATCTGCGAGCGCCGATGACACGAGATTCCCTGGGAAAATGAAATGAAGGGAGAAATCTCCGGTAATCCTCTTATGTTTATATATATATGCCCGAGTACGCGAGCCTAGTTATGCGAATCAATATTTAATTACGATGGATTTGAGCGTGCAGATAGCCTGTTGGCGATTCGCCCCCTCTCGTCCCTTTACCATCGCTAGTTTTGACATCTATATCTTTGTTGTTGTTGCAGCTTTGTTATTTTTCGAATTAGAATAAAAATCAGATTATCTTTTCCCAGGTCATTTCTTTATAATGATATATTAAGATCTGGAAATTGAAAAGTTTTGTGAAAACGATCTCAGATGAGATCACAGATGAGATTAAAGATCAGTTCTCAGAACTCTGGGAGTAGGACTAACCACACAACCATGATTAGTCTTGGAATGGAAGATACCAAGACCAAGACAATACCAAGACCAAGACAATACCAAGGTCAAGGTAATACCAAGACCAAGACAATACCAAGACCAAGACAATACCAAGACCAAGACAATACCAAGATCAAGGTAATACCAAGATCAAGACAATACCAAGACCAAGACAATACCAAGACCAAGACAATACCAAGACTAAGCAATACCAAGACCAAGACAATACAGAGATTAAAAGATTACCAAGAACAAGACAATACCTTTTTCCTCCAGACTTGTACAGGACCAAGTCGATACTTTTTCTTCAAGACTTGTACAAGACCAAGTCGATACTTTCATTCAATATTTTCCAATAGCAATAGCAACAACTCGAAAAATCTCGTACTGGTTTCATTTTGGAAGTCTTAGAACTCTCTTATCAACTCTCACGCGATTTTTTATGGCAAAATTTGTAAATAGACTTAGGTAAAATTTAGCAACATTGATGTAATATTAACAATACTGGCCAATTTATGAAATAAAACAATATTGATACAATATCGTCAAAAGAATTATTCAAGCTCATTAACAGTGAGACCACCTTTCCGGTGAAATTCTCTCTAGTAAGCAAATTTTAATTTCATCATTATTTCGTTACTTTTAGTGAGTCACAGTTAATTCAACTGGAGGTGGTCAATTATTTACTGGATAACGGTTCTTGAATTGTCCCACTTAAAACGATCTATCTATCCGTCCATTAAAATATTCGAGCGCTCGGTCGGTGCGTAAAGAAACCGAAGAGCCCGCGCAAAAAAAAGCAGGGCAAACACGTTACAACGCCGCCAGCCTCGCTATAGAAGCGTCCGGTCGGACGACATCTGGGCGAACGATACGTTACCGCCGCGCGCGTCAAAAATCGCGGAGAGCCCCCCGCGCGCGCTCGGGGCTCGAACCGTGGGCGTGTGTAATTGATGGAGCCTTTGGTAATTAATAGGAGGTCCGGCCGCGCGGCGTAACGGGGTTAACGCGCTCGCGCGCGATTTAAAACGCGCCTGCGAATTCCGCCGCCGAGCTAATTGATACGCGGCCATTAATTATTACGTCATTTCCGCTGAGCCGTGTTGCGGCGCGAGCGCGCGCACGTGCCCGTGACAAGTTCCAGCGTGCGGTCGCGCGACTGCCCTCCCCCTCCCGGCCGAGCCCGACGCGGCTCCGGCGAAATATAAATTGCGAGGTGAAAAAGATCAAACGCGCGCGCGGGCGCGGGAGAGCCGTCCGGGACTATAGGCGTCGATGCCGCACCGACGGTGAGGAGGGGTGCGGGGGGGGGGGGAGGGGAGAAATAGAAACTCGCGATAATTGTGCGCGCGCGATGGCGAGATTTATTCTTTTAATATCGTCTTGCAACGCCGGCTTTTAATTAAAGCGCCGGGCGCCATTTTGTTCTGTGCAGCTCGCGCAGTTGGCTTTTTTTCGCGGTAGGCTGACCCCGTCTCACCGTTTGGTTGAAACTGCATGTGCGTACGAATTTTTTATGTTTTTATCTGGATTTTTTTCGCGTCGTTGCTTTTTTTTAGATTCAGCTGGCTATTTTATTGTTAAAAAGATTATTTAAAATTATTACTTTTAAAGTGATTAAAATTATATTAAAGATTTCTTTTGATTATATTTTTAACTTTTTATATCAATTGGAGGTACCCTCCATCTTTAGTAATGAAAGTACTAGATAAATTAAGAAAATCAATTTATGCATAAAAATAAATTTGTATTATTTTTTAAAACTTTGGCATTGTTTGGTTCAAAAGAAGTACATTTGAGATTAGAAAGAATGTTTTTTCAAGCGCAATTTTCTAATTGCAGACTCAAATATACTACAGTGAATCGTTAAGGCTGTTTACATGCTTTGTTTCGCATGAAAAATCTTTTTACACAAATAAACTAGATCGATTTTACTTTTAGCTTTACCATTTTTTGCATAAGATGCTTGTCAGCTTCTGCATCTTTTAAGGTGAAGTTCTGGTGAAAATAAAAATTTTCGTAATATTTACTTTTACGAGACGAAAGTTTGGTCTAAGGCTCTTAATATAAAAATAATGTTTCATATAAAATTGAGATTTCATTCAGTATAGTCATAGTTGTGGCATAAACTGCGAATTATATCAACGTTTTTTAATAAGTGATCGGCTCATCCGATATTGGTTGAAAAATTTTAATTCATGAAATGAACTTTTAACGTACGATTAAAAAATATTGCAAAAGTGTAAAACAAAGATGTTTTAAAAATAATTCCAAAAAAATCAAACGTAAATCTGAAAACAAATTCTTATCATTCAGATCCAGTCTATCATCGTAACCGCATCCAGCCGTTCAGAAATCATTGGATCACGAAACGAATTCCAGCTTATCGAGGCGTCCATCTGGTGGACGGCTGGCGGTGTCGCGGTCCGGCGGGGACGAAGTTGTACAATATCGAAATTCAAAGTAGTCCGACTTCGCGCCGGTTGCACGCCGAAGCGGATGAAAACGCGGCGCGCCGCTATTATTGCCCGTATAGAATTTGATAAGCCTGCGCCGGGTGTCGGGAGGTCGGGGGGCAACAGTTTGTGGCTGATGGCAATTAGTCGGATGCCTCGAGGCATCCCGAGCGCGGCGAGCCGCGCTTATATTCGACGGGATTCCGCTGGATCGGTTGCGCGCCTTCCCTCCTCTCCCCGCCCCCCTGGCCTCACCCCTCCACCCCACGGCCGCCGATCTTCCGATAAAGGTTGAGGGTAATTGTAGGTGAGCGGATCGGAACGAGAAAGACCGCGGCGCGTATCTGCTCTCGTGGGTCTCACTTTTACGGGGGAGAAAATCAGGGTCGCGGAATACGTGTATCGTTGTGGTAGTTAATTGTATGGAAGCAGGATTTATGTTGTACCATAATTGGTTCGCTGCTTTTTTAAGTGCTGGGGGGCAGTGTGACATCGCCATCCATTTACGCGTAAAATTGTAATGTGAGTGCAGTTTTTCGTTTGATGTCTGTAAATTATTTAACTACGTTGTAATTTTATGCTTAATACATAAATCCCGTTTTCTTGCATTATCAAAACTTACTGAATGCCATATGCCATGGCTGTGTTACTATATTTAATTAATTTTTTTTAAATGATATCTAAATAGAAGAAAGACGTTATTTCATTTGCGATTGAAAAATATGTTATTTCTTCTTTCCAAGAAGATGCAATTACATAAATAAATGGTTTAAGATGATATTTTATATTTTCACTACAGGGTAAAGAAAAGTACTTTTGCATTACCTTTTCCGGGTTATGTGATTTCTATTACTCCAATTATAAAATTTTCGTCCTCATTTTTTTCGAATCAGTGAGAGGAAATCCTTTTTTTTTTTATCAAAAAGGAAATAAGATTTCAATACGTTAAAACTTTCGTACCTTTATATTCACCTAGATTGCAATGAAGATAAGTACACAGATAAAAAGAAATGTTTGAGTCAAATCTGTATGACTTAATAATTAACATGAAATTAAAATTATTAAAAATATGATGGTGTTAGTTAACATATTGCAATGTATAAGTCAAATTCAATTTTGTATTAAATGTTAATGTGTTTATAAAACTTTTTATGTATTTTTCATCAATATTTTATTAAAAGTTTAATTTACATAGCGGAGGAGTAGTGATTTTTTCGTATTAAACAATTTCAAGCACCTAAAAAGTATTGTAAACACTGTTAATGTTTGTTGATAATCTTAATTTCGTGTCTTAACTGTTAAGTCACAGGGATTAGGCTCAAATATTGCTTTTTATCTGTGTAAAATCAAACTCTTACAAAGCTGCAATAACCAAATACAAAGAAGGAAGCTCTTAAAGTACACCGACGACTCCCAGTAAACTTTAAGCGAAACAAAGCTTCAAAACTAAGTCAGAGTTACTCCCTTTCGCCTTCTCATTTGCAGTATATAAACCCCCCCTTCGGATGAACCACCGACGAGCCGCGCGAAAGAGAGGCATTAGCGCGGCGAAGCTCATGGGGTGCGGCCGAGGAAAGCGCGCGCGCGCGTCCCCGCAAATGAAAAATAAGTAGTTCGACTCGGCGAGCAGTCAGACTCCGCGTCGGCATCGCGCGGGGCGTAAGTTTTAATTGCGCGCCTCGCGCAACTCAGCAATTGGCGCCGCCATAACTTTTCCGCTCGCGCATAGTTGCTACCGATTAGACGCGGGGGCCCGCGGCCGCAAGCTATCTCAAGTTTTGCCCGCGCTCCTATCGGTCCAATTACCCCACGGGCGCGCGCGCGCGGTTCTGCCTAGCTAAGAACTCCGGGCCGTCTCGGCGCGTGTCCCCTCGTATATCTAATCCTTGATTATTAATTAAATCCGCCGCGTGTACCGGGGGGGCCCGCCGTTTCGCCCTGGCGAACTCGCACCGAATCGGCAAATTAATGTGCCATGGCGTACACTGGCGTCATCTCTTCCGCGCTAATTGTAATCGTCGGGAAGGGGGAGGCGCCCGTAGAAAGGGGATACCCGCCGCGAAAGTTGCCTCTCCTGCCCTGGATTAAATGGCTAATGGATAAACAATAGTTATTGCTTGGTTAATCGACGACGGCCTTGACGAATGGCCGAGTGTGTCATACGTGTGCGCATCAAGCAGAAAATGTTCCACAATTTATTTTGTAACTTGAGAAACTGAAAAGATAGTGGTACGAGTCAATATTTCGTCATACCTTCACTATGAATTTATTTGAAATTTTCTATAAAATGCTTCGTAATAGTAATATATTAATTTATGATTTATTGTATCTATATTGAAAAGAAACTGTAACTTGAAGTACGCTTCGTTCTACAGACAATGCAGACGATATATAGGATTTTCCAAGTAGTAATAGTCAATGTTTCGTCCGCCGAGGTTTTTATAAGTGGTTATAGCATCCTTAGCTACTAAATTTTAATTACAAATTAACATTCAGCGTAATAAATTCCACATAATTCAGCAGAATTCCACAGAATTCAGCAGCATTCTACAAAATTCAGCAGCATTCAGCAAAATTCAGCAGCATTCCACAGAATTCAACAGCATTCCAAAGAATCCCACAGAATTACACATAATTATACAGAATTGCTCTGAATTCTCCAGAATTCCTCTGAATTCCCCAGAATTACTCTGAATTCTCCAGAATTCCGCAGAAAATTCAGTAGGAAAAGTCTCACGATATTAATCATAACTTATGCACCAGCAGTTTCCAACAGTATTTTATAGCACGAGGGCAAAAAATTGGTATTAAATTTGCCACTGTGATGCTAGAGAGCTTCAAATGTACTTTATGTTACTGTTCAATCAACGCAAACATATTCAAATACTGAATTGAAATATGAACATCCAAAATAACTAATTCTCGTTATAACTCCGACAGAAAAAAATCTACTCGCGATTTCGAGCTCCCTACGGCATGGTGCGTTCCACTAGTCGAGCGATATCTTTCCAACGCGACTAGATTTCGCGAGTTGCGCATTCAAAACACGTATCGCGAATGGAGCTGAAGAAAAAAAGACGCAAAACGCCAGGAAACCGTACGGAGCGTATCCTCATCAAGTTTCGCGCGCGAACTCGTCGATCCATTCACGAATCGACGCGCCTCGCGCTCGAATTTTAATAACAACGTCAGCGCGCCGACACTTGGCGATTGAATTTGCCTCCCGGCGTAATGATGATCGCATCCACTTCGGGAGTAAGCCTGGTACGAGCGCCACTTCGCCGTATACGCGTGCACTCCCCTTTTCAACGTAAATACGCAGAAAGATAGAAAAGAGACGGCGAGTGGACACGTGTGTGTGTGTGTGTGTGTGCGTGTGCGTGGGCGTGTGCGTGCGTGTGTGTGTATGTGTGTGTGTGTGTGTGTGTGTGTGTGTGTGTGTGTGTGTGTGTGTGTGTGTGTGTGTGTGTGT
>JAXIUT010023160.1:0-17349 GCA_035586675.1 Eurytoma californica | reverse complement strand
TATGTTTCAGAGCAAATGAAACATATTTAATGGGGTGGCCCACTATGCCCCGAAGGTTCACATTGCCCCACGGCCCGTTATGCCCCCTCCCCCTATAATAAAACTGTATAGTTAAAATTTTGTGACGGTTCAAAGCCTCGGAGTCACAAAAATAATTTTTGAATTTTTTCACTTTTAACTTTGTCTCTTATGGGGACTCGCTTATTCATTGGGATATTTGTCGCTTATGCATTATTCTATTAAATTGGAAAAGAAAAACAAATGAAACTTGTAATTCTTCAAGATTTGAACTCCTGAATCATAATGTTCGTACCATTTTTCCTGCTGATTACAGTAGCAAAGAAACCTGCAATAACTTCTCGAGTCTCCGATGAATTTTTAAAGACCCATCCATCCGCAAAAGTCGCTTGTGCAACGGTCTTTTGACCTCTTTCTCCTTTAATACCCAGTCCGCCTTGGGTTTCCTTTTCTTTCACTCGTTTTCAGCATTCTTCAGCTATTTAGTCGTCCGACCCGGGGGTCAACCCCATCCTCCTCATCCCTTTATCTTCCCCGCCGTTAGGGAGCGAAGATATAGCGCGGCTTTAATTATCTCCCAGAACAATATCTCTTAAGAGCAGTGCACACTAGGAAAATAATCATTTTCCAAGCTTGGATTTCAAGCCCGTGATGCATCGCTCAACTGCGTTCGGCTGCGCTGCACATTTCCAGCAACAAGGGAATACTCGAAACAGCTGGTGCCCCGCCTCGCGCCGAGCGATCCGAAAGTCTATTAGTTCTCGCGGTTAATGCGGCGTAAGGGGAGAGCATTTAAATTAACGCTTTAAGATTTTTCACGGTCTTATTTAAAGTTTGCGAGTTATCCTTGCAGCGCGTTATAAATGTTAATTGACCAACTACATAGAAGTGAAAATGTAAAGATTTTGACGTAACATGAACAAATAGGAATCGATCTTTGTCTCAAATAAATTTCCCAGTGTGCGCATTATTTGTTTATATTACATTTGAAGTTATAAGTTTCAGTGTTAACAAGATTTTCTATGAAATATTATTTATAGAATTTCCTTCTTACTTTTGAATTTAGAATACCATAAATAAATTTCAGAAAAATTTTCAAGACTTATCCGCAATTTTTCCTATAAAAAAAATCTCACTTTATTAATAAACACTTTACGTAATACTTTGGGTACACTAATCAATCAATTTTAAAAAACCTTTGTAAGCTGCTTTCGGAAGTCGGATTTCATAATTGAAACATTTTCGCTTTTTCCAGTTCTCTAAATTAATATATCTACATTTTTATACAACTTTGAGAATTTTTGAAGGATTTCATATATATGTACCGTACTTAAAACTATTTCCTCGTATCGTTAACTATAGGAAGTAAAAAAATGAACATTTACTTTATAAACTAAATCAAGACATAAAACAACCTAACTAATTTTACATTTGAAAAAGTAATTATTCGTAAGATTCGAACCTTTATTCCACTGAGCCATACAAGCTGGAAGACTCTACAGTGCATCTTTTAATCAAAGTCCTCGCTCCAGATCCTCTTGCTCCGAATGAATAGACGGTAGATTAAGTGCGAAATCATTAGTTTGCGCAATTTGAATGGTGGCGTATCGGACCCCAACGAGTCCTTCGTAGCCCGTTTTGCGCAACGGTTTTGGCGGCGCTTTATGCAATTCAATTTGCCGGACCGCGTCGCTCGGGCGAAATTCAATGGCGTTTCAGCGCGATCAAATTCGAAGGTTGCATAATGCAAACACACGGGAAGGTAGATAAATTGATAGATAGATAATTTTTTATTCTGCCTTAAAGGACAAAAATAGTACATAAATATCATCAATACAATAAATATCGAAGAATATATGTAAAATAAATAGAGAGAGGGAGATAGCGCTCCGCGTAATTATTCGCAGGACGAAAACAATGACCTGCTCTCGCTGATTGAACGACCTGTAGTTGCGCTCGGAGTAATTATTATTACGCAATAACGAATTTTGACGGGATTCCAAAGGGCCATATTTAATTTACTTTGAGGATTCCTTTGTTTTTAGCTCACTTTGTTTAAATGGTGAAGTTCTATAGCGTGTTCTTAGTGTGAGCGTCGGAAAGCTTAATAATTACTTTTCATTAGACGGCGCGACAAAAGAAAAAAAAAGAAAAAAACACTGCACTAGTTATTTTCACTCAAGTATCCCGCGATTAAATAATAATGGCCGCACGCTCATCTTAAATTATAATTATAGCCCGTATTTCATTGTAATTACTCATAAAGCGAAAAATCTAAGTAGGCCTTTCGCGGAAAAAAACGATTTCTCCCGCGCACGCGAATGCAACGCGCGAGAACCGACCGCTTTATGCGCTCGGCCCGGTAATCGCGCCGCGGCGTTAAATAATATTTTATACAAAATCACAGAGTCGATCCGCGGAATCGGGGTCGGGAGATGCGGCATTAAAGCGCAATTACGCGGCCGCGTGAATAAACATCAACGAATTAATTTGCGCCGGGAGAGCGATAATAAGCGCGCCAGGAAGAGGAAGCGGATAGAGCGGGAGGCGGCTGATAACGCGACACGACGTGCCGTCGCTTTTTTTTTTTTTTTAACGAGACCACCGCGAGTGTGATTTTTGACGGCTCGAGTGAAAAATCAATCGGACGTTGCGCGAGGCTCCTCGAGAAGTATTCGCGAGGCCGCTAATGGAATATTTATTTACTTTTTTCTTTTATGTTTCTTAGAGAGAAAATATTTACAGTCAATTATATTTTCAAAGTGTTTTGTTAATATTGCGGGAAACTTCGTTTGATGTTATAATTATATAAGGTTGCTGGATTTCGATATACAGGGCGAGAAATAAAACTGCAGGAATACGAGGTGATCAATAAGTAAATAAATATAGCTTTAAATAATAGTGTTGCAAAAAATACAGAAAAATAAAAGCAAGTTTATAATTAAAAGTCTTCACTTTTATAGATAAAAAAAGTCTCGTTCAATAATTTTTTTTCACTTTTTTTCTATAAGATATGTTATACGTTTCATTCCAGTAGACTAAATTTTCAATAACACGGGCAAAACAGATTTATACGTTTGCAGAGTGTATATTTTTTATTAAGCACTTAACGAAGTTATAAAATTGTTTAAAATTACGGGGCACTCGTTGAGCGTAAAAAAAGAATCAACGAAGTAATTAAAACGGCGAAAAATAAATTAAAACTTGGGCGCGTGGGCGAGAGAACGAAGAGGAAAAAAATAAATGCGAAATCTCCCTTTACGCGTAAAAGAGGAGTTGAATGATACGCGCGGAGCGGATTTTCGGCGCTGCTGAAGTGGGTACTAATCGCCGGCCGATTGCCGTGGCTATCAATGAGGTGACGGACACACGAGGCATTTGACGGCGCGCGAGACCTTCGCCGGGTTACGACATTGAATTTCGACCTCCTCCCTCGTGCTTTCCCCGTCCTTTACTTTTTTTTTTTTCACGGAGACACGAAAATCGAGCGACGTACGTGTAATGCGAGCGCGCGGGCTGCATGTTAAATTAGCGCTCGAACGAGTGGGAATGTATTTTTACCCTTTGAAGCGACTCTGGCGGAGGAAGTTTGTAGGGAAGATAGTGGCCTCCTTTTTTTGAGGACTTCTTTTAAAAGGAAAGAGGGTGAGGTTTTGCGAGTGGTAATTTTTTTTTTTTTTTTTTTTTGCTTAGCGTGCGATAACTAACTTTTTTTTTTTATTTTAGTCGTAATAGGAGAGGGTGGAATTCTAGTTAAGTAATTGAATTAATTACTTTGTACTGTTTTGCTATGGAAAAAAATTTGACACATTTTCAAACGTTATGATAGGCAAATCGAAATATTTAAAAAAAGGTAAAACTCCTGGGTAGAATCGGCTACACCGACATTTATGATTGAAAATCCCATGAAAATAATTAAAAAAAGAAAGAAAGTCTCCTCCTTCGTGCGAAAAATGTCTGTTTTAAATTTCAAGTAATTCCAGTCTTGACTTTAGAAAAAAAATGGATTTTAAAAATTTCACTTTTATGCGAAATATTAAAAAATTTTTTTATCTATTTTTATCCTGTGACTTGTGGAAAAAAATCAAATAGTTGACAGTACTGCTGAAATAGCTACATATCAGTTTAAAATTCTTATCTTTTAAAAGCATACTGTCGATTTGAAATGATAAATTAAAAGAAAGAAAACACTAAGCGAAACAAGATATATCAAAATCGCAATTGGAGAATCGCCGGAACTGTTAACTAAGTTCCTTGTCACATTCGTAATGGATTTATTTTAGCGATTGGAATAGATTACAACACGGGAAATTGATTTGTATAAATATAGACAGACAGGTGCTGTTGCAAAATAAATATTTCACGTCTCCTTAGTAGACAAGAAAATGCTTTTCCAATAGCGATAACATAATTTTCGAGGCTTTGTCAAGCGTCTAAAAGGACATGTCAGTAGGTAAAAATGTATGTCGCGTTTTCTTCGTTCAGCTGGTCTTGGACAAAAAGTTTCTTCGTACTCGTTATAGCGTGCTGAAAACCACGAAATAATTTAATCTGCAGGTGATAAATGCGCTCGACTGACCGGGCGATTTATTTACGACTGTTTTTCTTTGTTAATAAATTAGACCGACTGTCCATTTACTTATGGGCACGTGTTACACACTGACGGATCGCACGTTGAACACAACTCAATTTATCTCTTTTGCAACTGCTTTATCTCCAACGTAATAAAACTGTAAATTAATTATTTTAATTTTAATTCAAATTTTTTTAAATTAAATTTTAACGTACTTTGCATAAAAACCTCATTTACAGATAAGACTTTATAAATGAATAAAAAAAATTAATTTAATATGGTAAAAATTAATAATAGATTTATTATTCAAGATTTTTATTTCTAGCGCAATTTCTGCACTGCGGTACGTTTTTTTTATTAATTACTTAGTCTTTAAAAAAACTTATGAAGTATTTAGAAAAGGAATTGCATGATTAATGGAACTATATGAAGTTGGATGGTGTAAAAATTTAAAATCATTTTTATATAAGTATAAATTTATTTCAATAAATCATCGACGAATAGTTTTATGTTGTTTAAGTAGATTAGTAAAATTCATCATTTTCTCTTTAAAACTTTGATATAAAATATTCTATTTTATATTCCTTTATATTTATTTATATTCGTATATTTCTTTGTGTATTTTATTAAAAGGGTATGAGAAAATAGAACGCGCGAAGCAATTTCATCCTATTTAATTTTCTCGAGCAAAGCTGTTACTTTTAAAAATAAAAAAAATAAATTAATAAAAAAAAAAAAAAAAAAAAAAAAAAAAAAGAAACTACCTCACAAAGCGCTCATCTCTCATTCGAACTCCAAAACCAATATACGTAAAATGATTTATCAAAAAAGAATTTGCCGCGCGATAAGCCTCACAGCAAAGGAAATAGCTAACGGAGGGAAAAACAGAGGAATAAGAAACAATAAATTCCCTTCGATGAACTTCCCTTTCATCTGCAATTCCTCAGCGCCTCTAATAAAAGAACCCACTCCACTTGGCGCGGCGTACTCCGCGATCCGCTCGGTGGAAAAAAAAAGGTAAAGGGGGAGTATCATCGGGACCACGACGTCCCGAGAGGGGGTCGGCAGCTAAATAAATCGGCGAAATTAAACAGCCGATAAATCGAGTTTCCAGCGGCGCGCACTCGTGGGGACGCAATTTCCAGCTGATTTAGCGCGGCTCGGGCGTTTAATCCAACTAAGAAATATGCCCGGCGTCGCTCGCCCGACGAAGAAAAGGGACGAAATCGAGCGAGAAGCCCGGAGTAGGGGGAGGCGGCTCGGGCTCGCCGACAATCGATACACGCGTCGGCCGCCTCACGTCAGGCGTGAAATGTCGTGACGGCGAATTGGGTCATTCGGCTGCAGCCGCCGGGGGGGAGCGCGCGCTTTTCGGCCGGGAGTAACAGTCTCCTCTCGGCGCCGGAGTGCCAGGCTTTTCTTTTTTATCCGCGCGTCCGGAGTTGATTAAGGCGGGGGGGAGGGGGATAACTCGCGGCGGATCGATGAGTCCACTTTGGAAAAATTTTCTCCCCGGTGCCACGAGGTGCCACGTGTCGGGGCTGCCTGAAAAATTAATTCGCAAGGAGGATTAGAGCGCGCGCTGCGGAATGGGATGGGATGTGGGCTGCTGGCGCTTTTTTTTGCGAGCGTATCATACGAGCTGATGGGTGACGTTTCCGCGTTGCATTATAGATGAGGAGTATTAACGAGGATAAATGGCTTTTGACTTTGTCGACTGCGGTTTTTTCAGGTGTGATAATTTGGTTTTCTCGTAGAAGAAAGCGGTGTATTAATGAAATTTGGCAGAATTGGCTGCGCTTTTTCTTAATTTAGCGCATGCACCTGTAAATTTACGTTTTTTTATTGTATATTGGGTTGGATAAATCGATTTTGACTTTATTTCGATGAACATGTGGGTTTGGTTTTTGAACTTTAATTGTGCCGTGTTTTAGTAGAAATGGAGCGTGGGAACAGTTTATTCGTGATATTTTATTGGAGGGTAAAATTTCATTGTTCGTGAATGGCATTCTGAAAATTGAACGATAAACATACGTAAACGATTGTAAGTTTAATGCGCATAGTGCTAACGTGTCCGTTAATTTATTTTTATTTATAAATTGTTATTTAAGAAAGATGTTAGTGTAAATGAAAACAAAAATTAGAAATATTGTATTGTACACATTGAGCATAGTATAGGCCACAATACAAGATTTTTCCTATAATTTATTAATAATATTAAACTATTTTTAGGAATAATTCAGCAACTTTTTAACAACAATTATCAAATAATAGCTCTATTATTGTTTTAATCCTATGCAATCACTTGTAGAAACTGCGATGCATCAAATTTGTAACTAAATAATTGCTCGATGAAAGATGATGTAGATTTCAAATAACTATTGGAGGTTTCAAATATCTACGTGGGCTGAAATTGATCTACAATACTATTGTTCTGATTTGAGACATCGCCGTCTGGAGTCCACCCACGTGAAAACTAAAGCGATACATTTTTTTATTCATTTTAAAGCGCCTACATCCGTACTGATTAAGTATATTCTTTATAATCCTGTTATATTTTTTTGCTCAATTTTAAGATTGTTGCAGGTAACTAAAAAATAAAAATCATAGAAAGAAAAAAGTAAAGAAAAAAAAAAAATTGCGAAAAAATAGGAATCCCAGCGTTTGAAATTCCGAACTACCAGCGATTTTAAAACCATGGAATTTACACGCGCAAGCAAGTTCCGTGCAGTTGTAATTATTTTTATTGCAGCCGGGTTTTCGCGATAAAAATAATGCCCTTTTTAAATTAAGTTATTTTTATCCGACTCCATTGTCTTTTCTGTCTAAGCAGTATCGATTAACGCTAATCAATATCCTTGACTAAGCGTCTCTCCGTGACTCAAATTTTTTCCCCTCTATTCTCCTCCCTGCGCTATTGTTATTTTCGAATCATCTTAATTCCCGTGCATCGTCGAACTTCTCGGCAAGTTGTTAAACTTTAAAATCTTCTATTAAATTATCTCCGTAAATAAATCAACGGCGCGGGAACGAATACCCGCGTGAAAACGAGCCCCAGTGCAACCTGAACGAAGCGAGACGTCAAATGCGGTGATATAAAAAAAAAAGGAGCGGAACGTAAAATAAAATACTGCCCCCGTGAACGCGGGTGTAAACTCGTCGGAAAATAGTTATTACGGCGGGGTTGAAGCGGCCGGATTGACATGCAAATCGAGCCCAGGGGGCTTTGAGCAAACGTCGATTCCGATTTCGCTGAAATTCAAGTTCTCTCGCGCATTCCTTTCCCCTTGTTTTATTCCCATTTTTCCTTTGGGGTTTTCCTCGATGTCCCTTTCTCTATTTTCTATCATGTTTTTTAATGCAAAAGCTTTATCTTAGTTCATAGCACGAGATCGAGTCTATTATTATATGTCGAATTTATGCATTTTTTAAGTTCTATTTTGTAAGAATTATAATTTACTTATGAAGTTGATTTTCATTGTATGTGCAGTTTAACAGCACTGATCTTATTTATTGAAATCATTTTTGCTCGCTCCTAAAGGATGCTTTGTATTAGTGATAAAAAAAAGTTTTGAGATAAGATAATAGAAGTTTGTTTTCGATGATTTGGGGTTGAAATATACTATTTTTAGAAAATGACCGGGCGTCAAAGTTTTACTTTTTTTGCCATTTTTTTTTGTTCTGTGATAACTTGAGTAAAAATTATTATTTCTCAGCGAAATTTGGTTTGTACCTTTTTTTTGTGCCCTAGTTTGAGAGGGATGTAATTTTCTTCGATAGTAGATTGATTTTTTTCTGCGCGTAGTTTACCAGTGTTGCCTTTTTTATACGAGATAAGATTAGATAATGGGCGAGAAGCTTTTTATTGTTGGTATTGGTAGTCCGTGAAAAATACAGCGAAAATGTTGCCTGCGTTATCGCAAATATCTCGGCGAGGAGGTATCCATTCAATGTAATCAGAAACCAATTTTCAAATGAGTGACTTTGCAATATATTCTTAATCAATGTGAAATCAATTTATAATTTCGTAATCAATAATTATTACATATTATTAATCAACTTTCTAAACGTCATTATTAAAATTTGTAAAATATTGATTCTTAAATGAAAAATCGCCATCGATTATGGTCAAGTAATTCATTCAATAATCAGTTTGTCGTAATCAATAGAAGTAATTAGTAAAATTAGATGTTCATGATACTTTTAAAGCTTTGGATTATAGCAGACTTCGCAATAATTTCACCTCATCCCTTGGACCCACATACCAACTCGTAAATTTGTATTCTGTGATGCTAAATCTGAATATTTTCATAATGTCAATAAATCGGAAAATAGTTGAAGTGCATTTAGAGTTTCATACAATTGATTTGAAACAAAAAGAGATAAACTAATTTCTGAGACTCTGAAGATTCGGACAGATCGTTGTGATTTTTGTTGAAAATTCACCGAACGCTCCAGTCATTCACATGAAACATTTCACTCAATTTAAGGTCATTTAATTTAAAGTGCGCTTGAGCTTTGAGTATAGCATACTACTTTGAATTTACCTTGATTAATTTACCGCTAGGTGGGCTCTAGGAGAATTTTTCATTATATATACACACACTGAAAGAGTTAACCCGTAAAAATTGCGGTGAAGCTAACCGTAAAAATTACGGGAAAAAACCGTAATCGTGGGAAATTTTATCCGGAGCTTGCACGATTCGAAAAGCTGCGTAATCTTTACGGGAAAAGCTTCGTAATTTTTACGGGAACATCACCAGAATTTTTGCGGAGTTTTACAATATCGTGCAAGCTCCGGATAAAATTTCCAATGATTTTGCCGTAAAAATATCCAGGGTGGCAATTACGTTTTTTTCATAATTTTTACCGTGAGGTTCACCGTAATTTTCCCGTAAAAATTACGGTGAAGATCACCGTAAAAATTACCGGAAAAAAGTAATCGTGGGACGGTTTGTCATCTTGGAAATTTTTACGGGGAAATCATCGTAAATTTACTCGGAGCTTGCACGATACGAAAAGCTCCGTAATTTTTTCGGGAAAAATTTCGTAATTATTACAGTCAAAGCTGTTAGTTTCGAAATTATTACAGGAACATCATCGTAAGTTTTGCAGAGCTTTACGAATCGCGCAAGCTCCGCGTAAAATTAACAATGATTTTCCTGTAAAAATTTCCAAGATGGCAAATCGTCCCACGATTACGTTTCTTCCCGTAATTTTTACGGTAAGCTTCAACGTAATTTTTACGGTAAGCTTCACCGTAATTTTTACGGTAAAATTCTTTTAGTATAGAGATGGCTAGTGCTCCACTGCTTAACTGATTTATCATGCAAGTGATTAAACCGATTGTAAAGCAAATCATTGTAATGAAATGTTACAATCATAAGCTAGTTTTAGTTGTTCGTTATAATTATTAGTATAGTGAAAAAAGAAGGAAAGCTTGCGCCGGCATCGAGAGCCTCGTACACCGACGCATAGGGCGTGTTCTTCGTTTTTTACGCTAGGCAGACGCTCCGGGTAGACTCCCGACTTTTCGCCCTTGCCACGCGGTATCGCTCACCCCTGACCCTCGATCGCGTCCTTTCTTTCGGCGCTCTTACATTCTTCGAGGTCGCGGAGGGGCCGCCTCCGGCGCGTTTCATTTCCGACTGACCGCCTTTCTTCCGTATACGACAAGCGAGCGATTTTTGCGGGCGGATCTGGCCGCGGCTGCGATTTCTGTAAAGCCGCTTTTTTATATCGCTTGAGCGATGGCGATATTACTTATCGCACCGTGAAAATTGCTTTAACGTGTTACACTGTAAATCTCGTTTATGATAACGGCTCTTATATATCACGAGATTTTTCGTAAATAATGTTGCGTACAGTTATTTATGTTTTTTTTTTTTTTTTCATTTTATTTTATAGTTGCAGTTTGTCTATTTTATTTGTTTATTTACTGTATTTTGAAAATACATGGATTAACGAGAAAATTTTTGTATGTTTCAGGTTAGTAAAGCAGAGCTGTGCTAGTAGAAAATAATTTTCAGACATTCAGGTAATTTAAATAAACTGATTTTCTTTTATTTTCCATAAAAGCAGATAAATTCGTCAAATATTCAGTTTTTAATATAATTGTACAGTTTGTATTAATTTAATCAGCGAGCAGATCGGAATCCGTTGAATATTCATGTTGTGAAATGGTGTTTTTGTGCCAAGGGAGAACAACACCGGAGTTTTTATAAATATTAGAAAAGCTGCAATTAGGAGTAATCGCGAATTCGTGTTTTAGAAACTATGTACATCGACAACTAAGATCTTGCCCTCGTGAAATACCGTTATTGTCTCGTACATTGTCAGCTTTATCCGATTTTAGCTTTGTACATCTTGTAATCGCGTACATGAGTGCAGGTTTGTTAAGCAATGGACTCAAAGGACTGTTTGTCAGTCACTATTGCACTAAATCGAGGACTGAATTAATCTCACTGTATTTATTAAAATAGGTAATAAAGTAAAGTTGGTAGCTAACTAAAATAGACTCTCTAAAGTTGAATAAGTGAAATTTCACTTAAATAAGTGAATAGTCACTCATTTAACGTTAAATATTTTCCACTTATTGTATTACGTGGAAGACTTTTGACTTAGAATAAGTGAATATTCACTTATTTAAGTGAAATTTCACTTATTCAACTTTAGAGGGGATGTTACATATTTTTTTAAAAAAGAGCCAAGTAGATTTCATAAAATACACCACTAAAAATTCAGTTAAAAATTTATCATTTTAAGCTGAAATGGTTTATTCCCTTTTCCAAGTGGAATAAATATTGCTTATACTAGTCAGGTGATGATGTATTCTTACATAAATTATAGCAGCAAAGCAAAAAAATATTTTTTACCAGAAATCATGAGATAAATAAATGGCAATGAATAAATAATCTGGGGTTTATTTGAAAGAACTAGAGAATTTAAAAGTAAGATGAAATACTACGTTTGCATTTACACCCCCACATTTTTCTTGAAATTTAGTTCTATGCCAATTAATATTTATTGAGTGAATAGCATACTGTTTACTTCACGCAGAGAAATATATGAAATAATTAAAAGCTTTACAATTCGGGCCGTGCATTTAGATCCCTCGCGAAAGATAAATGAGAGCGTCGATTTGTCACCCCCTTTAACGCTGCAGAGCATTGACGATTAATTCGTAAAAATATGCCCAAATAAACGAATGCTTTCACGCTCCGAATTTCGTAATTACAGACTTACGTGCATCCGGCGATTTAATTCGCGTTCCAGGAAACGGCGTCGCCCCATCCTCCATAGCGGGCTACTTTAATCTAATGCTTTTCCGTGTAATTAGCGTCGCCGCGCCCCGCCTTGTTTATTTGATGGACTGGCGGGAGGCTCATATTTTTTTTTCCTTACGTTCAGAAACGAATTAATGCACGTGTGACGAGGGGCTTTTTTTCGCCGGAAATAACCGTGACGTCGCGGTGACGTGTAAGCGACTGACTTAATGGGCTTGCGCCTCTCTGATAAGCTTTTGTTTGACTTTTCGCGAATTTTCCATTTTACAATCAGAGCCATTGTTAAACACATGCCGTTGTGCCGTGGATTTTATTAAAGTCGTGTCGCAAGCTATACGACCACCTGCCGAGGATTATTGCATTAAACTCTATTTTTTTGTATCCTGATAGTAGCGAACTCGGTGAAGAAACCTTGAATTAAAGTAGTAAGTTAGTAAATCGATAGAAGTAACAATTATTTGTTATTTAGTTTTGTATTGTAGTTTGAAGTGGAACTCTTTGACGTTTTAAAAAAATATTTAAGTGTTAAAAAGGTAATTAATAAGTTATATGGAGAAAAAGATGCTTGCAATTTTATTTTCATTAAAATTATTAAAAAATTTGTATAGTACTCTAACCTCAAAATGGCAACTTCAATGCCAATTTTCTGCCCTCGTGCCATAAAATATCGTATAGTACTGGTGCGTAAGTGATCATTCAGTTTGTATGACTTTTTATCCTCGCTCCGCTGGGGCGAAAACTGTGCTATAATATACTATTCTTTTATTTCCTTGACTATTGTGAGCGATTTCTTCTCCTTTTAGTTTAATATCTTTATTAACCACCTACTATTAATCTATTTCATTATTACATTGAGAAATTATTTCTGTATAAAATTATATAATTTTATCAAATTTAGATACATTAAAAGTCATTACAATATTTTTCGTATAGTATAATTCTAGGTCATGCTTAATTATAATTCTACATCTGCCTTCAGGGGTTTATTTGCATATAGTTTCAACAGAATATCAGATTTAATTTTTGCTTACGTTAAACAAATATAAACCAATTTTATATCCAATAGTGTTACAAACTCTCACACAGCTAACGAGTTCTAATGTAGTTGAATTTACTCCGAAGAAGCAATATTTACTTGCTGCAGTTTGAAACTGAGGTTATTCCGGAAACTCAAAATGCAGTTAGCGGATCTTCAATGGGTCAATATTAACGTTGAAAATTTAATGTCCCTCCGTTAGCGTCGATCGCAGTCCCGTCTAAACCAGTCCTCGCCTTTTGAAATAATACGCCTAAATTTTTATTTCACCCCCGAAACCCCGTAGCAAGCGGAAACAAATTTATAACCCCGCTCCCCACCGCGACGGTGTTAATATCAAAACGTCGTTAAATCCCTGCGTAATTGAATTCCGCTTCATCGGTCGGCCTCTTTGATGCGCGCGCCGCGGAAAATACCGGAATTTAATTCATCCCGCTCCGCCGGGCCGCGTTATGTATGTATGAAAAAGAAATTCCTGCAAATTGAAATACCGCAGCTCGCGCGGCCGCGCGGCCAAGGTGCAATTAATATGCCGCGCGCACGCGGAAAATCGATGGTTCCGAAGCGCCGAGTAATTAGAATAATTTTGCATCCCGCGAGTGTCCCGTAGGGCGGGGGTGGAGGGGGCGCGGCTCACGGGGGATGATCAAAGTACTGGACAGTTTGCCCGGCGGGAAGTTTGTCTCGTTAAATCGCGGCCGCTGAAAAAGGAGAGCTAGTCGGAGAAGTTCCCCAGGCGGTGGAGCGCACGGTAAGCCTTTGAGGGAGTCGATTAGATTGAGATAATCCGAGGGAGCAACTCGTGAGCGATGTGCATTTCAGTAGTTCCAAACAGTAGTCAATGCGTCGATAAGTGCCTTAATTTTCCCTTTTGATAGCACTCACGCTTATGGTTCTCGTTACACGCTGGAAAAACCGGCGCTTGAGTCAGATGGATGTAACTAGACGATCATTGGATAATGCTTTCCAATTGAATAGAAAGCGGATCATTATTGACGTTATTCATTGCGAAAATTGCGAAGAATCCTTATTTTGTCGAATAAATAGTGGTTTATTTAACATTTCTTAATAGTAGTTGTTGTGAATATGGGGAATCGGGAGTATGTATTTAAGGCACTTTATTTAAATAACACACACACGTTTATTAATCAATAACAGAGTTTACAGTACTTAGTGAAATTATATTTGAAGATAAAGATTTAGTGAATGAAAAATAACTGAATTTAACTTTATGTGAAAAATGCATATGAATGTATAAAACTATTGAGAAAATATCGGTGGGAGCTGAGGTCTTCGCTGGTCGGTATACGAGTATTTTCTCAACAGTAGTATATTTTTTTTCCACCTGAGTGGCCAGCGTCGTCTTTTGCAGAATTAATTGTATTTATGTATTTTAACATAAATTGTATTTTTTTTTTAGAATAAATACGGGATTTTATTTTGCAGTACAAGTTTGAAACTAATTTGCGTAAACAGTTGCATAATGTTTTATTTATAATGATAAAGTAAAACTTATCTTCTTGTTTTAATGAAGTAAGCATGCATTTGAAAGAAAAAGTAATTTATGATACTGCATAAATGACACGAACGATGTTACGAATATTTTTTTAAATTTGCTATAAAGAAATACAAAATAATACCTAATTATCGAACAAAATTATACAAAATTAGATAAAATTCTATAAATTTTTTAATAATTCAATATTTATTTTAGAATTATGATTAACATTTTAATATCAGAACTTAAATAACGAGTTTTTGGAAACCAAAAATTGTGTAAAATTAGCAGTTTAATGCATGGATGTCAATTATTACAACAGTAATAGGTATAAAATCATTATAATGAGAAATTATATTTATATTTTTAAATTAATCAAAATCTCTTTCGGTTTCATTTATACATTTACCTAGAGATAAAATAAGAAGAGAAACAAAGGCAATATAACAACGAATAAATAGCAAATAACAAATCCTAAACATTTAAATAAAATGAAAAAAAAGTACATACCGGTGTATGCGCGAAAATTTTTAACGGATTAACCCAATCGTCAATCCGAGTCAATTGAAAAGGCAGCGCGGATCTACGAGGTCACGCGGCTTACTGTCGCAAAATCCACTATTACATGCAGTTTATAATTCAATCGAGGGAAGACAAGTTGACGGCTCGTCGTGTCGCGGTGTGCTCGGCCGGGGCGGGGGACGGAGGGAGGTTGAACAATGCGGCGCTGATTTCGGGGCGAACGGCGGCTGATTAGCGCGAGCCTCTCGCGGCCTTCGCAGGAGAGAGCGCCACCGAGGGCATCGCGACTATTGCGCTTCGACGCGTCCCGAAAGTTAATCGATGCGGCCGCGCGGCTGGGACTCGGCACTCCCACTAATTGCGTTTTCGGCGTTTCGCCGCGGCGGAGATTCTGCCGACGGGGAAGGTAATAGATGACTTTTCGTAATTTTTGGGGGGGTGCGTATCGAAATGTGGTTCATTTTTTTAAAGCTTCTTATAACAGAGCTGTGCCCGGTGAAAATTGCATTTCATTTTTTGACTAAGCTTTTAACCTGATAGAATACTGAGCAGTGAAGTGGATGTTGGGGAGTCTCTATTTTTGGATAATACTCGCGAAGCTATCCATTAGCAAGGTAGGAAATTTTTTATCAATGCAGCACTTACACCACACATGAATAAGTTCCACCCTCCTCCTCTGGGTATAAATGGGGACTGCTGGTCCTGGAAACTTCAGTTTGGACTGCAATGCATAAAAAAAGCCTTTCTACATGAAACTTAAAAAAATCTCACAAATAATAATGTAGATAATGAAATCATTCTCACAACAAGTCGTATAACGAATGATCAGAGCCTCATCAATTATTATTAAAAATAAACCAATTGTTATAGCTATTATCAAATTACGCTGCCCATTTTGAATGGTTCAGATTTTACCAGGAGTTTGTATCACGATAAAGAACAATTGCTTATTTCTTTTTTTTTAGTTAAATCTGTACGTTTATTACATGCCTCTGCAGTTTATTTCTTCCAATATTTTATTTAATTTGAAATTTATTAAATAAATTCACGAAATAAAAGAAAAACTCAATTTCAATATTCCAATATTTAGCTCCAAGCAAAACCTCATTTCACTTAAATTCATATACGTTGTAAAAATTTAATTTACAGATCCTTCTAAAGTGATATAATATACGCAGTAGAAAAAAATTTGAGCTGATAAATGTAATCAGTATTGAAAGTCAGGAATATCGTCATCACCGGAACTTAAATCATAATTTATCTTTTTACATATTTACATCAATCATGCAATTTAAATTAACAAAAACAAAAAAAAAAAAATGAATCATAAAATAAGATTTAAATTTTGAAATACAAAAGTCAATACCTAGACACATTAATTAATACGTAATTTAGACATGAATTAAAATATAAATGGTTTAACTTGATACCACCGTCACGGTTTTTTCCACTCGCGCACGCCAACTACATTTTCTCCGTTCGAAGTTACCGAAACTTCTCAAGTTCCGGATAACACCGAAGCGGCGCATCGACAGAGCCATCGCCGGCGTTCGCTTGCGCCTCACCCGGGGCGCATCCGGCATTCGCCGTCAAAAATAGCGGGGACATCGAGCACCGGGACAGATATCGCTCGCTTCATACATATACGCCTCCGTCGCCGGCGATCGATTTCACCGACGCTCCACTCGAAAGCACACGTCGGCTCCGCGGACCCTCCGGCTCTTAACTACAACCCTGACACTAGAGCTGATTCCCCGACCCTTTTATCCCGTGTTACGGCGGAAATTGATCCGTTGAAGTGCAAGTATTGACTTGGATGGAGGCTAATAAGGAAAATTCAATGCTTTCAAAATCTTTTGTAATGTCTAAAATCAACTGCAGAGCCGTAGGTCAAATGTTTGTGTACTCTCGGGCAAAATACGAATGTGAAAATTACTCTTTTTTTTATTTTTAAATTACCTAATTTTTTTATTTTTGGACCTAGACTTTTGAAACTTTGTACCTGTAGTCTATGTACATCAGTAAAAATTGGCTTTTGTCAGCTATCAAACTTTTTCAGAAATGAGATTAGCTCAAGCTCAAGTTCCATATACGTATACTAATTTAATCAAGGTGTTCAAGGACTCTTTTTCTTTTTATTCTTTTAATGATTTTTTTACTAATTCTGTACAGAACCATACTGCATAAAATAAAAAAATTGACTTGTGGGTCAAATTTCAGTAGAAGCCCTGCTATATAAGTATAAAAATTGGAAATTTGAAATCAATGAAATATTTGCAACATATAAAAAAGCTGCAAATGTTAGCTCAAAAGCTAATAATCCCTTAAGGGGGTCATATACCTAAAAAATTCTTTTTATAAAATCACCTAAAAAAATAAAATTATAAGTATTAATAAAAATTTATAATAATATCTT
>JAXIUT010023149.1:0-17349 GCA_035586675.1 Eurytoma californica | reverse complement strand
ATTTGAAAATGTTCATTTTTATTTTAAAATGTTTATTTTTGTTTAAAAATGTTTAAAAATGTTCAAAAGTGTGATCACTGAAAATAAAATTGTTTATTTTTGTTCAAAAATGTTTAAAAGTGTGTGACGAAATGGATGATTTTTAAATACTTTTAAACACTTTTAAATATTTTTAAACATTTTTACACACTTTTGAAGAATTTTAAACAAAAATTTTTTTCACCAGGGATGTGCTACAGTATTTTAAATGAACATATGCCCGCATCAGCAAAACATCGCCTCTAAAATTCCAGTATCTTCGAAAAACGGTCCCAGCCTCGGCCGACCTATACATTATACACACACAAGTATAGGTAGTCGCGAAAGCGTAAGCCACGAGCGGACGTCAGTCATTAACGCGGTTATCATCCTTATGGGCCCCGGGAGCGGGTGTGTTGCGTGCCAGCGCGCGGCGATGCGTCGTAACGAAATTACGACTGGCCGTCGCCGCTTCTCATTTTCTCCCGGCGAAAGTGTAAGTTAATGGACTTTGGCACGCCGCGCACGTGCCCCGGTGGGGCAAGGGGAGGAGCGCGAAAAGCCGCACACCGATCGCGGGGGAGGGGAACCAAGAATTTACGCGGCGGATGTACATTCGGCGCGGCCGCGAAGATTAATAAAAAAACTGACCGTTGATGGATGAGCTTTTTTCCCGGAATGAATTTCTCGTGATTTATGGGTGTGTAAAGGTAATTTATAGGAGGGGTTCGGGACTTTAGAATAGCGTTAGATAGGTATTTTTAATCTATGATTATGTTTTATATGAATATTCAGGGAAGAAGAGAATCTTTTTTGCTATATAAATAAAGTGTGTGGAGAAATGTAGATTCTATTAAAATGATTTGATGATGATGAGGCATTTTTTTGAATACTGATAATTTTTGAATAATTTTTTGAATTTTTTGAATATTTCTACGCTTACCTATTATGTAAATTTATTATCAGGAAAGGAGTTTACATTTTTTAAACTTTGAATGTATTTCCCGGATTCATGTCACATTTGTTAACATAATATGGCATAAATCGATTATTCGAATTGCTTTGTATGATATAAATGTATGAAATTGTTCGAAACTTGCCCTTAATAAGCGGTTTTCGAATCATCACAAGAGTATGACTTTACTGCTGAAGAAGCTTATTACCGAGCGGCTGATTTTGCTAATTTTCGAGCAGCTCTAACTTTCTTCGTTATAGTTCGCTGCACACAATTACAGTCGCATCAGTTTCTATGCAAAATTTTGTGCCCGTCTTGTGTTTCTTTAGTGCATTAAACTTTTTTATACCATTAACCAAATTTTATAATTTAAAAAAAAAATTCCAATTTGTTGCTAAAAATCGATACCATTGTTATTCACTAATTAGGTAATGTAGTGCAAATATATTATTGTGTCGGGTGAAAAAAAGTGTAACAAAGACGCGAGGGTCAGAAAAAGGAAAAAAATGCGACGGCGATAAAGTAAGAAAGTAAAAAGAGAAGAATTAAAGAAAGTAGAAATTGAATCTCGAAGTGGTTGAAATTCTGAAAGCGAAGATCGCGAAATTCTTTCCTTATTACAAAATCTCCGTCCTTCGTTTCCTCTTTCATTGCTCTAATTGAAGCCGGGGGGGCTCTTTCGATTCTCGCACGTCCACTTAGTGCGCCTTATGCAGGTCAAAGGGGTAATTCCCAAAAGCTCAAGAGGGCAGATATAAAGCAGCATAAAAGCTTGTTTTCCTTCTGGCTGCGTTTTTTTCGTTGTAAACTCACTTAGGATTGTTTCATTTTAATGGCAAACTTTCGCCACGAAGAAACGTACACTTCGCGCACTGCGTTATTACTTTGAACTTGTACACCGACTTTCGACGTGTTCCTTTATTGTTTCAAATTGAATCTTCACTTTTTTTACCTTGTTTATCATTCATTCTCAACGAAATCCTCATTTTTATTTTATTTTACTTTATTGTTATATTTCAGTAAATTTTTGAGAAAAAAGTAAAAATTTTAATTTTACTAAACACCCTAGTAAATTTTAATGAAGTAATTTTTAGCAACAATTTTTTAGTAGTCTTTTCTATATAGCTCATAGTACAAAGTACTTAAGTTTATAGTAAATGTAATTGTTCTATGCTTATATAGAAATTATTACTATTATAGTTATTTTGTACTAATCTAAAGTAAAATTTGTTATATTACAAAACCTAGTAACTGATAATTTCTTAAATAGTCTTTTCTCAGTGTGTTTTATACATACAGATATATGTCCGTATAAAAAAAAAAATTGTTATAACTTTTTAATAAACTATGTAACTTTGTTATAACATTATATATATTGTACAAATAATATTTTAAAAAATAATTACTTCACGTTTCTATTAAAAAAATCTTACAACCTTAATTATTAAATTACGTTTGCAGTAAATTTTAACAGAAACATTTAAGACAATCAATACCAAAAAAAAAAAAGAAAATCTGAAAATGTCTTTACGGAAGGATTAAAACGGGAAAGAAGGATCTTAAAACAGTCAATTAAACGTTATTTTTCAAGGAAACCTGCAGAATCGAATTTAGAAATATGTTACGTACAAATCTTAAAATTAAGATTAGATAAAAACGTTGAAACTTCATCCAGTCGATAAGCAGCTCGACGACAGGCAATGTCCGGCTAAACTAAGATAGCGTCAAAACAACCGGGCGTTTCGTTTAATCGAAAAAAATCGGTCAGTCCGGCTCCTGTTAAAGGGAAAGTGTCCGAAAGAAGGCGCAATTTCCCAAGGAAATGGAAAGTCACGCGAGCCGGCCGCTCGTTTATACTCGTCTGCGGCTGCGTCGCGCCTGCGAGCGGAAAATCATTTCTGACGCGGGTTCAAAGGGTGGCTTATACAGGGTGGCGCGCGGGGCAAATGAGGCCGCGGGCATAGGCCGCCCGGCCAACTTCCCTCATCCAACTTGGACAAGAAGCGAAGGTGTGTGTAGGTAGTTGGCACTAGTGCCCCCCCTCCTCCTCTGACGAACTTTCGCATAATGGGGAAGCTCTATCCTGCTATCAGGCGTCGACGAGTAATTGTCTCAATTACCGGAAATTATCGACGGCCAGCGGGGGAGGGCGGCTGGATGCAAGGAAAGCCCTCGGACAATCCGTCCTAATTAATCATTGCGGCCGGAAGTTTCTTCGCGCCGAGCTTTTTTTCTTTCTTTTTCCTTTTGCCTCGAGACTTTTGATTTGGACGGGGGATACTCCAGTTCTTTGTTACTCACACTTTTTTTTTTTAAAGATAGGTAATTTGAAGGAGGTCGAATAATTGCGGAACTTTTTTTTCTGTGACGGTGGCTGGGCTGTTTTTGTAGAGTAAATAAAATAGAACGTACTTCGATGGAAATTATATTAATTTTAAGAGATGGTGAACTAATTTTCTTTGAAAAAGAAAAAAACTTCTGCAAGAGAAATGCGCAAAGGAATCAAAATATTTTAGCCGTCGAACATTTGTTCTGAATTATTTAGTCAAATTTTAAGGGGGTCCTCTTTTTTTAAATTCCATATATACGCGAAGAATATGTCATTACAAATTACTGCCTCTCTAAATATGAAAATGTGAAAGTCACTTAAAAAATGTGAATAGTGACATATTGTGTGTGAAAAGTCGTTCACTGGTTCAATATGTGAACGACTTTTTACATGCAATATGTCACTAATCACATTTTCTAAGTGAAATTTCACATTTTCAGATTTACATGGTGTAATATAATGCAATGAAATGTCGTTCGTCGTCGATAAACTTGTATTCTAAGAAAAATTACGAGTATCTTGAAGATTTGTTTGAAAAAATAAACAAACTGTTGCAATTTTTTTCATAAGGACAACTGTAGTACGTAATTTATAAATCGAAGCTTTTTTTTTAAATTAATTTAAATATGAACCATTAATTATCAATGTGTATAGCTTAACAAATTCTGTTTTATATAAGCATTGAAAAAAAATCTCATCAGTTAATCTTTTGCAACTTCAACTGATGGTCATAACTTTTTTTGCGAGCATCTGGACCAATGTCCCATAGGATATTTTTTTACTTGAAAACTTTGAACTACCCTATCACCAGATTGTCAAGTAATTTGATCTTTATATACTTAGTTACTTATTTTCAATGTGTTTTAGTGCGTTATTTTCACTGTTATGGTTCTTCTATAAGTAAGAATTATTATTCCGCGAAAAAACTTTTCTCCACATAAAATATAATAATTTAAAGTAATATCGACGCACCAGAAGCAGAATGACACTTAATTAACACTTAATTGATCCGATTTCTCCATCCGCAACTTCGAGAATTTTCAACGAAAACTATCCAATTAAACAACCCCCTACGAATACCTATCACGGGGCCCAGAGGAACATCAGCGCGGAAACTATGTAAACTGCAGCGTAATCAAGGCCGGCAAAATCCAAAGTAATGCATCGCTCGCTCGCGTCGAACAATGGCACGAGGCGGGGGTGGGCTATAAGCGGATGCCCGCGAAATTCCTTGGCGCGAAAATCATCGGCGCGCAATTGGAGGTTTCGCGCTCGAGCGACGCGTTGCACGTTGCGCCCCCCGCGCGCAAACAGCGCGGACGCATATGTTTAAGCGCGGCCGCGGGATTACTCGGCCCACGGCCCCCGGGCGAAATCCCGTGATCGATGCCCGGTGTGCCGCGCGACGATAAAGGTGCATTATCGCGACAATGTCTGCACCCCTGCGAGCGGCGGGCCATTTGCTTCGCAGGCGACTCGGCGGCGCGCGGGGATTCGGCACCTTTTTGCGCTGAGTTTCTGGGGCGAAATAAGTTATTCGTTATTGGGATTACGCGCTTTTTTATGGTTTATTTTGAGGGCACTTGCTTTTTATATTTAGAGAAAAGGGATTATCGCGATAATATACTTTTGTTCAGTTTTTGATGTGGAAATGTGTATTTTAGCTCATAATTAAAAAAGTAATTTGTTTGTAAGCAAACGTTACTTTTACGTCCTTTTTTTATTTATAAGGAGGATTAGAAGTTAAGTTTTTCATCGAGCTTTATTCACTAATAAAATCTTTTTCTAATTTAGGCGCGAAAAGCAATCTGTGCGTCAAAGAAAATACTTATATGATGTGCATCAAGGGCTAAATGGGCTTTTTTACTTTACAATTAGTGATCTAACAAATTTCATTTAAGGCCCTTGGTACGCAGTAGACTATATAAAAAATGTCTTCCTGTATGTGTGTATCATAAAACCTCCGATGTCTCCGAAATTACTGTTTCAAAGAACTCAATGGATTTGATTTAGGTACATTTTAGACATAGATAAGTTATAATCTATTCTATATGAAAAGACGTTAACTTAATCAATGTAAGGAGGTCAAATTTTCACATGTAATATGTCACTATTTAAATTTTCTAAATTAATTTCACATTTTCAGATTTAGATGGTAAATTCAATAATTTATTAAAAACGCTTGAAAAATTAAAAAATTAAGTAAGTACAAGTCACTTTAAATCCACTAAAATTTGGTAAAGGTTTGCTTTCTATTTTTCTAATTATTCGACGATTTAAAAATTATATTGCACCTTACTTAGGTATACTTTTCATTTTAGTAAATTTTTTGAATAATGTGCAATTATACAATAATAAAATTTTAATTAAAAATTTCAATTTTTAATGAATAAATGATGCTGAATAAATTAGTGCGATGATAAAGTACTATTTAAAAATTCACTGATCTCCATAATTATAAAGTTATAATAATGAAAAGTGATTAATCTTATATAAATAACGACGTAAGGAACGTCGGGCATAATTCGTCCAAAGGGGGGGGGGGGGGGGCCATATTTTTTTTTCGTCGCAAGATTGATGGGAACTATTAAGGGCGAATGCCCTCTTCATTTCCAGGTTCGCTTATTTGTCTCAAGCTGGATGCTGGGAAGAGGCCGGGGAATAGGAGTCACTTTAGACGGGCAGCCGACATAAGGACGAGGGATCAGACCAAAAAAAAACCCGAGACAAGTCGACCCAGAAGGGAAATCGCGCGGCAAGATCGGCTGATATCGGAACAACTCGTTGCCTCTGCCGAGCCTGGCGTTTCGCACCTGATACAAGCGCCTGATAAATGACTCCTACCACTCAAGAAACTCTGACGACGGGCATTATTTCGCGGTTAGGCGCGGGGTCAAACTGTCGGGCTACTTATTCGCTCGAATTGTCGCTGATTTTTCTTCATCTCCGGCACTGATTAACATATATTTCACCAAGTTTCTCTGTAATGTTTCTTGGGAATCATTAAAACTTCGGGGAGCAAAGCCGAGGGATGTCAGAAGTTTTGAATTTATGGCAACGAAGTGTTAAATAATAATAAATTGACTTATTTCAGAATATTAACATTGCAAAGACTCGGAACTTTTTCAGATTAATTAAAATTTTTGTTATAAAGATAGTACCTATATATCGTAGAGTACTTTTAAGCTTTAAAGACCTGCATCAATTAAAACATATAGTTGATTTATAACACTTCTGGGAATTGTTATAATAAATTTATTTCAGACAACATCCCTATAGGGATGTTGTATATATTATAACTATAGTTATCATCGTAGTAGGCTTCGTCCCTGTTGATAATATGCAAAACACAGAATTTATAAGTCAACAGCATATTTATAAAAACCATATCTATAACTATAAAAATAATTATGTTATAGAAAAAAAACATAAAAATACAAATTTATTTCCTTTCATCCCTTGGGGGTGAATTAGCTTGAAATCCGGAATTTAATATTTGGATATTTTTAAAAACAATCTTTGTGAACTGATATAACATATTCACATAACTTTGATATAACTTTACTTACCTTCCACGCCCATAGGGGCAAATTGAGGTATAATCCTTTCTTATCTCACCCATTATAATAGTATCAAGTCTCTAGACCCAGTGCTTTGATCTGGGTGTTGATGTGTGAGTGCACCAGTCATCTTCGTT
Source organism: Eurytoma californica (assembly GCA_035586675.1). NCBI lineage: Eukaryota > Metazoa > Arthropoda > Insecta > Hymenoptera > Eurytomidae > Eurytoma > Eurytoma californica. Next base: position 10,350 of record JAXIUT010023149.1, on the reverse strand, counting down.
CGTATGTAAATAAGTGTCGTTTGAACGTGTTAGATTATCGGTCATAAAAAATTATTATGAAGTTACTTTGAATTCACATCAAATTAATAAAAAAGTTATTTTATTTTTTAAAAAAACCTTTTCATGATGAGAATACTCATAATGAGATCGTTCAAATCCATGATAATATCATTTTGATCGTTGATGGATTAAAGAAGCAAATGTCTCTTTCAATTTATCATAACTTATAAATCAGACGCGCGTGGAGGTTTTTCTCCGCACTTTACTGATAAATAATCAATAATAATAAAATAACAAAACGCGAATAACCAATCGCAACATGAGAAACGCTAATAAAAATTATGACGAAGGGTCATTGATTTTTTATAAACGGATCATTTTATGTGGGTGGAAATTCTTTTTGCATTTTAGTTTTAATAATACAGCTATATTCCTCAACCAATCGTAATAATTAAAATGAAAATTCCATGATTCTGTAAAAGATCATGGATTTTTTATCACGACAATTTAGCATTCAAAACTTTCATAATTCAACCCATAACGAAGCATATTGCAAACCAATAACAACAAACAAACGCCAGTCCCACAGCCACAAAGCACCGCCCACACCCCCCTTACCACCCCGACGATCTCCCTCACCTCTGTCACTCAGCCCAAAGCAACCGCTGTAAGTTTAAACGCGGCATATCGGTCATACCCCACCCCGTCCTCCAGGCCCGAAAAAGTAAAGAAGAACCAAGAGGCGAGGGACACAATCGAGATCAAAATCCGGCGGGGCGCCGCCGCCGCCGCATGCATCGCGCGGCCGCGGGGCGAGAAAGGGGGGCACGCTTGCGCGCGGGCGCGGGCGTAAGAGCGAGAGGGAGATTCGTCGGCGGCGACGGCGCAGGCGGAGCCTCGGCGCGCGCGTTTCGGCCGCCGTGCACGCGGCCCTAGCGGTGCCAGTCCAACGACGGCCCTCGCAGACGCGACGCGACGCGAACCTCCTCGCATCGTGTGCATCGGCCCCCTCCGTCGCAGCAGTGTGTGCCCGTACAAACGCGCCAGCCCTCCCTCCCTCCCCCCCCGGGTGCCAACCTCCTCACGCTCGCACAGCCCGATTCGCGCGCGCGCGCCTCAGCGGGGGGCCGATCGATCGATCGATCGCGGATCGGATGTGACTCGCGCGACCGCCCGGTCGAGTCGGCAGGAATCGAGGATCGCGAGGCGCGGACCCGCCGCACCGGCCAGAGGTCCCTTGTTCTGTCGCGCGGAAGAGGGCCGGAGACGGGAAGGACGGCGAGGATGGCTGCCGGAGCTGCTGCCGTGGCGGAGGCGAGAGCGAGGCTCGCCACCCCCGCGATGCTCATCGTCGCTCTGCTCGCCTGCGTCGGTAAGAGACACTCGATTTTTTGCCATTGCGATTCAGCGATACGCCCGCGGAAGGGTGGGGACTGGCTTTTTAGCTTGCGAGTGCGGCTGGGGTGGTGGTCCCGAGAGATTGGGGATTCGGGGGATGGTTTTTTAATGAAACGATCGCTGATCGGTTTTGGGTAAGCCCTTTCAAAGTATGGATGAATTCAAGACTAATCGGTTCGAGTGGAGATTGAGGCAATCCAAGTTAGGGCAAAAAAGATTTTAGACAGGTGGCTCGGGTTTTTTCAGAAGAAGAGTAATTTTTTTCACTCGAGTTGGGTGATTTTCTTTAATTTTTCACTCCGATAACTATTCTCGATTACGGCTGTTTCTTGGTAAAATTGTCACTGGTATGTTTTCTTTGTGAGTACCGATATGAAGGGACTAAGAAGAAACTGTGTCACGTTACGCGAGTTTAAAAAGAAAAAGATGCAACAAATTTTGTAAAGTATTTATAAATCATAAAAAAAATAGAAATAGTTTATAAATTTTGTGAAACTTTATCATAAAAAATATATTTTATTTAAATAAATGATAAAACTTACATACGTCCATTCTTTTATAAAATATTTTTTTGTAACATATTCAACTCGTGTTAAATATGAAATACGAAATTGAAAAATAGATTATTTAAATTTTTTTGATATTATAAATTATGTTAGCCAATTTTGGCCTTGTGATTGCATTATCAATTGGATGCTACTATATCGTGGTCTTTTTGCCTTACTTTTATGATTCATTATTCTTTGTTCCGTTTATTAAAATAATCTCTTATTTCTTGACGAAAATTACACTGGCTGATAGTACACAGGAATATTTTTTTTACTAATGAACAAATAAAGTAATTTAATGTTTTTTGACTTACCTAATCATAATATAACATAGTAATAGTAAAATGACACCTTTGAAAGGAATATAGTATTATTTATTTATTAAAAGTAATTTTTTGTACACGAAGTAAGTGCCTTGAATCTGTCAAAACGGATTAAAAACTACTGAAATTCAAAAAGTTTTGCTGCAGGGATTTCGACATCTGGAGCAACTTTTTCGAGTTGAGAAGGTCATTACACTATCAGTCACTCGTTTGACGCCAAACTTAAAATTTTGCAATAACTCGAATTTAATTTTCCCAGCCTTAAAAATATTCAAATTAATAATTAAATTCAAATTTACGCGTTTCTCTTAAGCATAGATAATCTTTTAAAAAAAATTTACTAATCAAACCTCATAAAAAAAAATGACCAGATAATCCCACAGGCAGAATAACTCAATCGGAAGATTTATACTCATAGATCCGCCCGAACTTTTCGCAAAAGGAAACCGGCAAAAATCGATGCCCACCCGCAGTATCAGCAGCTTATTTTCATCCCCGGCGCGAATTTCGCAAACTTTATGAATTATGCAACGTGCGCGGCATTGTGTCAAACGAAAGACATGTTAATTCACCGCGCGAAAAAAAAAAAAACAAGCAGGAAGGCTTTAATTAAGAGGCTCGTCTTCGGCGGGAAATTGAATTAGCCTTTGGCCGGAGCGGTGTACAAAGCTCCCCCCTTCGGTTCTAATTATTTCGCCGCGGATAAGTCCATGCATTATGCAGTAGTTCGCGCGATCGCGCGAGCCTCGGGAGGACGGAAAAAAAGCGACGCCCTTTCGCGTCGATTGCGCGACGGGCCGCCACGGCGCGCGGCCTCGGACGGACGTTGCTTCTTGCGAAATTGGGTTGAATTTTCACGAGGGAGCGAGGCTGCGCCGTCCCCCGAGTGTATAGTTGTCGAAATTGTTTTGTCCGGAAACGAGTTTTCGGCGTAATGAAAATTTTTCGATACTTTCGCTAATTGAATATTTCGGCTTCGTCGCTACTGCGGCAACTTTGTGAGGGAGCAACAAATTTCGGGGCAGTATTTGCTTTAATTTAGTTTTTGATTGCTCTCGTTTTTGCTGTACCGATTATTTTTTGAAATTGTAGGGTGATGGGTCTAGTTCGTGAAATATTTTGAATAATTAATAGTTAAAAAAATTCACTACATTATGCTTTATTGTACAATGTATCTTTTGCACTTTTATAAAATATTTTTTGCAGGGCATTATAGAGAATAAGCGCCAAAAACGTCGGATCCACGTACTCTTATTTTTATGTCTTATAAATGTGGTTTTCAACAATATTTTATAAATGATAAAGGTTTTATAAAGTTTTTATAGATCCATTTCATTATAAAAAATTTGTAGTCTACTTTATAAAATTTTTATTAAATATTTATTAAACTTTTTTTATCTACGGGTATGTTATCAATGCTACTTGTAGTGTGAATAGTATGTTGTTTTAATTTTTTTGATATGACATTTGACTTTCCCTTGGGTAGTTTTTAAAAGTAATTTATATATACAGCTACATAGGACAGTGATTGATTTTCTGGTGGATGATTTTGTAGAAACATTGGAAAACAAGTTATTTCCAAAATATAAAAAAGGCCAGATCTGAGGTAATACTCGAAATTTTCAAATACTTTTCACGCAGGTATTTTCCGTTATTTTTGTCAAATGAAAAATATTTATTTCTTGAAGAATAAAGGCGAGTACGAAGTAGAATCTGCTAAATCGTTGAAATGTATTATATCTTTTTATTTTTTGCATTATTTCGATGCCGCTGTTAATCAAATATAATTATTTAAGAAAAGAATCTTTTTAGCGTAAAAACTTTCCCTTTAAATGTTTTTTTTTTTTTAACTGCGCAGGTTGTAGGTATAGAAACATAGATTACGACAAAAAGTAAAATTCAAAATTTCAGCGAATGTGATTGAAGAACGTAATATCCCCAACTCCAAGTATATGTTCTTACAAGTAAACACACATGCCTCTTATACTCTGTGCACCCATAAAAAAGTGGTATTTCGCAATTGCGAGCAAACGACTTAGCAGACGTGCAGTAAACATCGGGCCGAAGTAGTTTCCGAAGTGGCGCTCATTATAAAAAGTAATCGGAGAGCAATCGAACTTGGGAGGCGAGAATAATTAAAGCCGTATCGATTCGCCGTCCGATCTCCCTCATAACTCCGCCGTCGTCGCGTCCGCCGTGTTTTTCCTCGAAATCAGCATATTACAGCAAGAGACGCGTATAGCCCTCGGCCCGGCCTATAATCCGCGGGGCTCTCGAATTGGCCGATTTCGAGAGGTTGGGGGGAGGGCCAATTGTGATAGTCTTATGGGATTAACGTGATTAGAGTCTCGAGGCCCCCCAGGATCGGGAAGATCGACGGCCGAGGCAGGGTCCAAGTTATATTATCGCCCGACGATGGGAAAAGAACGGACGCGGCATTCGAGATAGTGCGCGAGCGGATGAATATAAATCGAGGCGATAAGAGCTGGCAAAAATTTTCGGGGTACCGGCCCTTTCGCTGCCACCGGTGGACAGTTTTCATTGAGATGCTCGCTCGTATAATCGTGCGTTCGGCCGGACTGTGTTTACGGGCGGGGAGTAAAAATTTATTGTCCTATTCAATAATTTTTACGAGATACGCTGAAACGCGAAATTTATTACTGTTGATAATTCGATAGTGCAGGGAAATGCATCCATTCAATTTTTGATGCTATTGGTTTTCTATATTAGATTACAAAAGTGACAGTCAATATTTTGTTTATCTACAGGACGTAAATTTTCATTTTGATAAAAAATAGTAAACTGTGACTTCATTTGTGAATTAAAAGCTTTATTTTTGTTTGTGTAGATAAAAGGTCAGATTATGAGCAACAAATGAAAATACGAATGATAATGTAATTAATGTGAAAGTGCAAGTTGTAATGGAAGTACATATCTGGATAAATTACAACGTTAAAAGAATTACTTGTTTCAAGTAAATAGGTATTTCTTTGAATCAACTAAACATTTTTTTGAAAATAGTAAATTTAGCAGTTTCGTAGAAAAATATTTCGTTGATTCAAAGGAATTATTTAGTTGAAACTACTAATTTTTTTTATAGTGAACAAAATATATAATTAGTTTAACAAAATAACTTATCATAAAAGAAACAAAGTAGAAAAAAGTTACTTTACGATAAATAAAACACACGTCTGATTATATTAATCTAATACAATTGATATGTACGCCACAATCGAAACGAGTAAGCGGCTCAAAATATTATGCAATTTATATCGAAGCACCCCCTTTAAAAACTGCACGATATTTCTCACAATTTATAAACAAAAAATTTTTCATCGAATAAACTAGATTCCGATACAGATACATCGAAAAATCCCCCATCCGCGAGGTATGCACCTTCCCCGAAAAAAAAAGTTACAAGCGCACTATCGAACAATGCAAATCTGGCCGTTCGGTTCGCGCGGCATCCAATAAGGGAGAAAAATCGGCGGGAATTTTTTAGCCGTCATCCTTCCCCGCGCGCTCGAGCCTCCTCGCGCCTGCGTCTCGGCATAAACGATTGCTATTTGCGGCACGTAAACAGGCGGGGGGGTGGGAAGCGTACAAGAAGGAGCAGAGGGGCGGGGGGTAGATAGGGGCACACAGGCTTATGCAGATCGAGGCCTTCCTTGATAATTCACGATCTCCGTACGGGATTACGAGGAGCGGGCTCTCCAAGATACACGGGGATTAGGCGGCGTCAAACGGAGCTTAAAATTCGGCCTGAGTTATCGCCGCGAATTTCCATTTTCCGCTCGCGCCCTAATTGTTCCCCGCGACTTTCCGGCCAATTATATCGTCGGGGCGGGGGTGGGCTCGCGCGCGACGCTGCGTTATTAGCGCGCGACTGCCGTTTGCCGCGCGGCGTTACTACGCGAGCGGCGTATTGTGAGAAAGTTAAGCCGGTTCCTGAGGAGGGCGCAGTTGCGCCGGTTTACGGGGGGGAGATGATGTTTTTTTTTTATTCTACGATACTTTCGGATATAATTGGAGTCGTGAAAATTCGCGGCGTGGCCGTAAGCGAATTGTTAATTTTACCGCCTCGCGGGTGGTACCGATGGGAATTATGCTAATTTTATTTAACGATTTCATTTCGTTGGGTTTAAGCCGCGTTTTAATGAATACTTGCATTCGATTAATTTCGATTCTAAATGGTTTTTTAAAGAATCTTTCGCCCGTTTAATTTTGCATGAAAGTGGATCGAGAAGGGCGGTTTGAAAGATTAATTAACCGACTCTAGTTTTTTTCCTCTGTAATCTGCATATCGCGCACTTGCACTTATTTAATAATAAAAAGTTTCAATTTGCTTTATTTTTAGTAATATTTTTAAATAATATTTTACTAGTTTAATTATGTAGTTATAAATCCGTATACTAAAAAAATTATTTATTTTTAAAGCCTCATATTTACTAGGATTTACTCATTAATCTATTGTTAACATGACTGCTAGAACAGTCGAATTTTATTTATACTTTGTAAGTATTAATACAATTTTATATTTAATAAATTTTAAGATGAATGCAGATTTAATTCTGTTTGTATTTCGATGTATTTTCCAAGGATTCTGTTATTAGATTTATTAATTATTAGAAATTGAAATTTGAATTCGTTCGGATCCGACAGCTCGAATATCTGATATTTAATTTAATTTGATTTGACATAAAAGTTATGTGACATAGAAAAACTTCACAAGTACTATAAACTTATTATTGGAATGCACGGTAATTTAATTCAATCCATAGCGATTAACGAATCAAACGCTTCAGTAGTATAAGTGTGGTTACAGTCAGACTAAACTGACAAGCTTCATAAACTACCATCAAACGATAAGAGAGCTCCTTCTTAAGCTCTCTGAACTCAGAAAATATTAACTTCATTGACAAGGCTATGCAATTTTTATAAAATGAACAGTGTAAATATTAGGGTGTATCTTTGATGAAGCACTTAAGTAGCATATGTATGATTATGGTCAGGCTAAACTGAAAACATACATCGTTAATAAACTGCTGTCAAATAAACAAGAATAATAAGAATAAAAAAACGAAAAATACTATCAAATGGAAAAGGTCATGCATTTTTATAAAGGGAGAAATGTACGATGCAAATTCAGTGGTGAATCACTTATGAAACATTTAAGTAGTGCATGTGTGTTTATGGTCAGGCTAAAGTGAAAATCTACATCGTTTTTTATAAATTATTCGGTCAAATAGATATTAATAATAAAAATAATAAAAAGCAGCCACAACACGCGAAATATTAACGACATTGACAAGGCCATGTCACTTTTATAAAGGAATTGAATTTACGTCGCGCACGTTTTGACTGATTAACTTTTTTCACATTTTATGAAAATTTAAACACAACGTCACTCAAATTGTACTTCATATTTAAAATATTAAAGCAATTCGAATAATAATTGCATTATTGAATTTATTTAACCATTTAATTAAATTCGTGACCCGATGTAAAATTATTAATCGTCATAAATTAATTACATTGAAATACTACGAGCAAATTTATTATGAAATTAAATAAACTCTTTAAATTCTTTTGTCAAGTAGAGCGCTCTATATTCGGAAAGTATTTTAATTATAGAATTATAGATACCTGTTTAAAAATGAACAGTCACATAATGTATGTACGTCATAATATGATTTTCTTTTTGGGTCAGTGTAAGTGCTATTTGCTTAGGTAACCGGGTAAAAATTAACTATAATGCGATTAAATCTCAATTTGACTAATTCGCGACTTAATTATCTTTCTTCGTAACTCTTCATTTGTTTATTTAGGAAAAGAATGTTTCAGGAAAATTAAATGAAGTCGAAAGAGTAAGAGAAATAATATTTGCTTGGGTCTACGGAGAGATAGAAAAATCTTCAAAGTCATTCAGAAATAGGCTTTCAAAATATTTCCATGCTGAAATGTTCGAAAGATTTTAACGAGCCTCTCGCGCCAATTAAAATTCAAGTACTTTTTCTTTCTTCCCTCTAAAATATTATCTTTCCTTTGGAAAAAAAGTATTCTTATGCACACCGTATCGTCATTTGCCCGCTTTGAAACATTAAAAACAAATCTAACATTCACACGAGAAGACAAAGGTAAACAACGCCGGTGAGTTTAAATCGATCGATAATTCAATTATACCCTCCGTTCGCCGAACGCGAAAAAAGAGGCACGACGAAAATTAAAAAAATTCCCTGCCGTTACAAAAGCGCGGGGATTTTAATTAGTGGCCCGGGGGAAGGGTTCACGGCCGCGTTAAAATAAAGAAGAAAAAAAAAATTCCGTAGCCGACGCGCGGGGGAGAGGAGGCCCTCCCGCGACGTCGACTCCGCGGCGTGGATATTCGATTATTTTTCCCGCAACACTTTGCCGGCGCCGTCTCCGCGAGACGACGGCGATCGTCGGCCCCAATTAGCGCGCGGGCCTCGCGCAGTCGACCTTAATTAGAGCGTGACCAAATTAGATTTTTATCGAATGGGAAAACGCGAGGCCGCGCGCGGAGACGGAGGCCCGTCGGATTGTTACGCTAATGCGGAGTATCGATTCCCCGCGTGTACTTCCCTCCCACCCGCGCAAAAGTGGGGAGGCGGGGTTAGGGAGCGAGAGCCGCGCCGATAATGTGCATACTTTCGCTCGGCAGCTATGCCCGAAGAATACCGAGGGTCCAAGAATCTCAGGGGAGTTTCGACTTATTGATTCCGGCCGATCGCCGAGTGAGTTCGGAGGCATTGCTGTGCGCGCGGGCCGCTTCCTTCGAGGGGAAACCTACCTGATGGCTGGGGCTCGTGGCTTGTTTGGAGAGCATTGGGTTTACGGTGCTGAGAGCAACAGTCTTGATTGTATCTGGGACTTCTTTTATTTAACCTTTTCGCTCCCAGAGCATTTTTCCATCGATAAGTTTTCTTGATAAAAAACCTATTGTACACTAAATTTTCTTTTTTAGATAAACGTTTGTTTTTTAAAGATTGTGACTATACCTGATAATTACTTATGTGTTGTATACAATGTGTTAATACAATATAAAGTTTGTGTGCCATATGACTACAGTGGGAGCGAAAGGGTTTACTTCATTTTTTTGAGATGACATTGGATTTTGCATCTTATATAGTGATCGACATATATTATATCTTCACATTACTGATTATGAATATTTTGACAAATCCAACTTGCGAATTATGTTGCTGGAATTTCGACTTAATGTAATATAAACAAATTTTTCATCCAAGTGATTTCTGATGAAAACCAAAATCGAGGAGTTCAGTCTTTATGCAGGCTACAATTTTTTTAATGTATCTGAATAATACAAACATTATATCTTTTTGGTTTTAATAAACTTTACAAAAGAAACTATCATAAATAACTCGTATTTAATTCATGTCGAATTATTCTTGCATGACTTAACTTCAAAATTCCCGAAATTTAATCCAATATTTAACTGTAAAAATTGAAATGTAAATATCTATAAAGCTCATAAAAAATGGAGTACAGATATTAACATGAATTACAATTTAATTTAAATGATTTATGTTTGGAGATGGGAAAATAAAAATTTTTACGAATAATAAAAAGAATTTAATTAAAAATTTCATTTCGACTGTCCAAACACGAATCTTTTTTTCATCTTGCAATACCTAATATTTTCTTAAGAGAAAATTCAATTGAAGCGGGAAGTTCAATCTTTTATAAAGATGAATTGAACGTCAGTCACACCGAGAGAAATTTCATAACGTTCGAACATTGAAATCATATCTGAGAGTTAAAAGAAGCTAGCAAGTGTAAAGTATGGATTGACTATTGTTAAATGCTTTCATGTCGATAAATCATGGGTACGTATATAAAACTTGGTAGTTTGGTTAAACATCTTTTATGATTTGCTCGTTTGCAATTGATAGCGAATATTTCAGTACAAAATCAAATTCATGGATACAATATAATTTTTAATTGCAGCTGAGTAATAAAGAAACTACCCTAGTGGAAATTTATGTCTGAATTGACACAATTGCACACAGTTTTACACACTTTTATACACTTTTGTATAG
>JAXIUT010023128.1:0-17350 GCA_035586675.1 Eurytoma californica | reverse complement strand
AAATTTTAGAGCTATTTTATTGTTTTTTGAATTTTGAATTTTTTACTTTTTTTTATAATCGGTTCGGTTGATCAATTTCCAATTTTGCACACAGATTTCATACAAATATTATGAGCTAAACCAATTCCATAGCGTCATTATTAATAAAGCTCATCGGTGTCATGTAGTCTTATTTAACGCGAATATTTGGGACATCTAGGCCCATTATCGCAGGAAAAACGGCCCCTAAGGTATACCGACCATGTGAACTTTTGTTTAGGATGTATAGGTGAACCTTTATACAAAATTTCAAGAAGATCGATCGAAAGCCATTTTCCATAAGAAGTGTGCGGGATCCTTTCAGGCTGAAATTCAGGTGAAATCTACCTGCATATTTGCAACCGGTTTTGCACGTGACATGTATATGAAAATAACATGAAAAAAAGATGGATTTTCGTTGAATTCTGCCTGAAACAACGTTTAGAAAATTTTCCTGAAATAAAGGTAAATTTCATGAGAAATTCAGATGTATTTCTGGTGAAATTCACCTGCAATGCCTCTACCGGTTCACCCGCCAACCAAAATAACAGAAACCAATCTTCCTTAAAGATACGTGAAAACCAGGTGAATTTTCACATAAATTGGACATGTCGTTTTTGGAATTTTTTTCTTGTAAAATACAGGTATCTTTCGAGTGAAATACACCTGAAATGAAGAGGAAATTGACCTGAAATGTTAGGCTGCAATTCAGGTGAAAATTCAGGGGAAATCCACCTGCATATTTGCAACTAGGTACGGATTCCTGTAGGGAAGTGTATAGGAATTCTTACAAGAAACTTTGTAAGAATTTCTACAGGATATATTGCACAATTTTTCTGCTTGCACCCTATTAGAATTCCTACAGGAAATTCTATAAGAATATATTATTCTATAAGAATATATATTCTATAGGTTACATGAAAAAGTTTTGCACTTGCTCCCTATAGGAATTCTAACAGAGTTTCCCGTAAGAATACTATAAACTTTCCTACAGGAATCCCTGTAGGGCTCAAGCGGAAACATTTTTTAAAATAATTACCTATAGAATATCCTATTGTAATACTTATAGAGTTTCTGCAGAAAATTCTGCAGGATTTTTACTTTCAAAAATTCTGTACAAAATGCTGCAGAAAATTCCGTAAAAAATTCCGTAGAAAATGCTGCAGAAAATTCTGTAAAAAATTCTGCAGAATATTCTGCAAAAAATTATGCAGGATTTTTACCTATATTTTTTTCGAAAATTCTGTAGAAAATTCTGCAGGATTTTTACGGATATTTTTTTTGAAAATTCTGTAGAAAATTCTGCAGGATTTTTACGGATATTTATTTCGAAAATACTACAGAGAATTCTGCAGGATTATTACGCATAATTTTTTTCGAAAAGTCTGCAGAAAAATGTGCAGAAAGTTCTGCAGGATTTTTACGGATAGTTTAAAATTCTGCAGAAAATTCTGTAGAAAATTCTGCAAGATTATTGCAGATATTTTTTTCCAAAATTCGGGAGGATTTTTACGGATATTTCTTTCAAAAATTCTGCAGAAAAATCTGCAGACAACCCTGCAGGCGAAAATCCTGTGTTTTTATCAGCAGAAAATTCGGCAGACTTTTTTCCTACGGGATTTGTTCTTGCAATAACTTATAAAAAATGTATGAAATAATATTCTTATTAATTCTTCGGCTTTATTGTTGACTCGTCTTTTTGGATAATAGAACCGGTTTGCCTGTTTTAGAGAATAAACGTGTTTCGTTCGCGATGAAAATCAACACATGTATTACCAAAAAAATATCGTACAGCGGCTAGTGGGTCTTTTTGACTTCGAATGTTTGCAGTGTTCATCTTCGGCGAGCAGAAGACACTCGCCTTCTGCTAGTACTGCTCTCCTTTGACTCGTGCAAATTCCACACTCGGTGTAAAAAAATCCACTTTAAGGTAGCTGAGTAGGCATATATAGTACTAATTGAGAGTGTGATAGAGACAGAGCGAGAATGTGGCGGTTCCCCCCACTCCGCATATTGGTTCTGTCTCTCACTCTCTCGGCGCATCCCATAGGAAAACAGTCTGCAGCAATTTCTGCAAGGTTTTCGCTTGCAGAAAATTCTGCAAAAGAAAGAAAATTTTGTAGAAAGTTCTGCAGAAATAACTGCAGAATTTTTCTGCATTAAAATTGTGCAAAACCTTGCAGAAAACCTACAGAACATTCTGCAGACTTTTTTCTACGGGATGGCCCAGTTGACCAAAACAATGCAACTTTACATTTAAATAATTCGTAAACGGTAAAGCTGGGGATTTCTATTTTGTGAAGTTACATTTCTATCAACATTTAAAAGGTCGTAGTTTCTTGTATATATTCTCCTGAGAATTCTTTTATAATCATTAAATTTATCGCTTTGGCGGCACCGTAGCCTATGCTTCATGTATAAAAGGTTCAAAATTTGACAATTATTATTTAAAAAAATGGTACTGTTGAACCTTCCAAAACTTTAACCTGGTATAAAGAAAATCACAAATAATCGACTGAAAAATTTTCAAGCAAATTGCCCTGAGATCGGTTTAGTACCCAACTACCTTAAGCCCGAAGTACATAATCAATTTCTCTCACAAATTTATTTTTCATTATACTATATTACGACATAATATTATTCATGTTATAACATACATTCATGATATGTTATATTATGAAGTAATGTGTATCAGGCAACATTTTTGTATGTACAATTAATATCACAAAAACATTTTCACAAACTAATTGGCACAATATGACGCCATGCATACTACATTTTGTCAGAATATGACGTCGCAATATGACGTCATATTATGACATGCTCAAATTTTTTACAGCGGATATACTTCATGGCACATTATGATGTCACAATATATCGTGTGACGCGTGGAGATTTAATCGGGTTGAATCTCCCGCGTTCTCGCGAGCCTGCGTCGCCCGCGTGCGACGACACGCATTAAATGCGTAACTTGCCGCGGGGTCAGAGGGTACCACCTACCGAGGTGCTACCACGCGGGCGAAATGAGAAAGAGAGAGAGAGAGATATTGAAGAATTCGAGCAGGCGATCGACGGGAGGGCCGATCAACCGGCTCGAGAGAGAGACCTGGGCGGCCGTAGCGGACGGACGAATGCACCGACGAACGATGGACGAATCATCTTCGGCGGTGACCAGCATAGAGTAGGGCTTCGCGTGCAGTTGGGCTGGCCAACCGACTGCAGCTTAGACGTGGAACGAGGAGTTTCTACTAGGCTCACTCCTCGCATCAAGTAAGTTTTTCGTTAGGCGCGTGAAGTGATCGAGCATTGGTCCGGTCACTCAGACTTATCTTCTCTCTCTCTCTCACGTGCTCCGCCTGCGGGCGTCGAGCGGCGGCTCACATCGGAGAGCCGTATTGGCATTTTTGTGCACGCGGTGATAAGAGCAGCAGCTCTTATCCCGCATTCGGGGTTTCGACCCTGAGTCTGTAATTCGTACGTGAGGTAGGTTGCGGGCCTTCCGCGGCGGCTCCTTGCGCATGTAGTAATCCACGCGTGGGCAACTAGCGACTTTTTTTTCGCGCGAGAGCGTTCAAGGACGTGCGTCGTGTCGCGGGTCGTGCTACACGGCTAAGTCCTCGCGGCTTGTTGTCGTGCTGGAGCGTTCCAGCACGCTTCATTGATTTCGCATCTCGATATTTTCTTCGGTGAGCGCGTGCGACGCAACCGGCCGCTAACAGTTTCACGGTCATTGTATTTGGTTGTTCGGCGAATAAACGCCTCTGTCCATTTAAGAGCGCGTATCATTATTACTCAATAAGCTGAGTAGCCGAGTTCGGCAAGGAGAGCCGGCAAGTATAGACACACACAAAGAAAGCGAGAGTCGCTGTGGCTCTTGCTCTGCTAACAGGGTCCGCGGCGGCTCGCAGAGGAAATCTAGGCCGAATTTCCTGCATCATCCTGCAGGACATACTGCAGGATATCCTACCGTCCTGCAGGAATACGTTCCTGCAAATTTTTCCCGCAGGACCATCATGTTCATTCACTGATACAGTCACCCGTATTTGGATTAATTTTACTAGTTTTTTTGGAACGCCTAGAAGTACTAAAATTTGATACATTTTGATTCGTTTAATGTTTTTTTAAAATCTAGGAATAGCTGATGTATAGTTTCGAAAAATTCCCACTTTTTCTGTAATAGTTGCCTTATGGTAAACATTTGATCAGACGTTGATCTATTGCGTCGAAATCCACACTGATAATCTCCTATTATGTCCTCCGCAAATGGAGTGAGTCTAGTTTGTATGACGTTTGTCAGAACTTTGTAGCACGTCGATAGAAGTGAAATGCTCCTGTAGTTATTGCAATCTGTCTTGTCCCTCTTCTGAAAGATAGGTATAATAATAGATTTCCGGTATTTTTTCATTTTTCCGGTGTTTTTTCATTTTTTCATAAAACATATATTAGTTTATAAATTTTGAAAGTGAGCTCGGTACCGTCGTATTTGAGTAACTCGGCTGGAATAGAATCGTTTCCCGCAGCTGTATTGTTTTTTAGTTTTTTTAGCGCGGCATCTATTTCTTTTGTAAGTCGGCTCATCAATAAGGAGTTTGGCATCATCGTCTTAATGGCGTTTCTACCTATAAAAGAATAAAACCACAAACAATGTCATAAATATTAAAAGGGCGCTCCTGCGTGAGTAAATACTTTTACTTAAACCCATTAACATGCGTGTCGTCAGAAATCGTTTACAGATCTTACAAGTTCTACACAATCAATGTATTATAAAAGAATTCAAACTATAAATTAAATTATAAACGATATTTTTGAAAAAGAAACAAAGTGCATGACTGGTAATACAAGGGTGGGGTTCAAATTCCGTTGGTACAAATAATTGGTTTTCTTTTGCTTGCTCCTAGAGGAAGCTTTGTAATAGTGATTTTTAAAGTTTTTGTAAAAACATATTAGGAATGTTTTTTCAGGTGTTTGGAAGCGAAATACAGTATTTTTGGAAAATGTCCGTGCGGATGTGTATGTGTGTGTGTGTGCGCGTGCGCATGTATACGCCTAGATCTCAGCTTCTACTCGTTGGATTTCAACCTGTAAAGGCTCATTTTTTTTGTTTTTTTGTTCGATTGGTGGAAAAACATTTATTTTCGATTCTGTCCACTCATTTTATTTTTTTTCATTTTTTGACTTTCGGAAAACGTTTTTTTGCTTTTTTTAATGATATTGTCTAAATAATGATTTCAGAAATAATGTATCTGAAAGATCATAAAATTACCTACATTTTCCTTTTTTTTTTATTTTTAGATAGACCTTTTCGTTATTTTGCTATAATAAAAAATGTAATTTTTTTTAAATTTCATATCTTTAAAATTAAACATAATCACCTCAAGAAAAAAATCATGTTATCGTCTTATCATGAGACCTACTTACCATAAAAATTTTAAGTGATTTAAGTTATTATTCTCAAAAAATGACGAGTAAAATTAATTGTTTTGGTTTGAAATTTTGTGGAGAAGTAGAGTTTACACATCTGCGTTGCTGTATATTTTTGTAGGTATATCTATTAATAAATTTTAAAAATATTTAAGTTTATATTTTTTAAATATTTTTTTTCAAATTTTGATTTCTCGAGAATGGCTTTTTGTATTGACTTGAAATTTACAGGAAATATAGTTGGTGTCATAGCTAACACTTATACAAAATTTTATCAATATACATAGATTAGTTTTAAAGAGATTCAGTTTATTAAGTTTATGGCTTTTTTTGTATTGTAGTACTGTACAGAAAGTAATTAAAATTGTAATATAAAAAAAGTTACAAAAAGTTACAATCATATTGTGATCTTTTTTAAAAATTTCATATTCTCAAAATTAAACATAATAATCTCAAGAAATAGTACATTTCGATATAAATGGGAGAAAGTGATTTTTAGTATCAAATGGTATTTAAATTTTCAATACAGGAATTTAAAATTGTAAATGGAAATTGCTTTCAAAATATTTATAAGATTAATAAAAATTAATTTAATTTTAAATTTATAATAAAAAGGAGCATAAAATAAAGTTTGAGGAAGCTGCGTGCCAATGTATTGGCAGCGGTTTTTTATTTTATTCACAATTAATTAACGCTTTTATTATGTTTTCTTTTAATTTTATCCTTCAGGATGTCCTAATTTGATAGAAGATAGCACATCCTGGAGGACATCCTTGAGGAAGTTCTGGAGGATGTCCTAAGGCACGTTCTCAAGGATGTTCTCCAGGATGTCCTCAAGTATATCCTCAATGACGTCATCATTTTTAGTAGGGCAATGGTTCAAATAATCAATGCAACTTCACCTTTAAACTAATTTATTGCCTTTAGCAAGATCGAACAACACTTGTGATAATCAAGGAAATAAGTGCAGCAAGGTGCATCGGGCGCTGCGCATCGCACGGCTCCATTGTAACTAACTGAAATCACTTTTCACGAAAATGCAGATATGGATTGCTTACCGCTTTCTCGAGTCGCAGCTTGTCGACTTACCCAAATTCAAACAGTAACCTAGATGAAACAAATTTAATGCGTATTCCCATGGCCTTCAAATACAAGAGAAGAATTTCGTATTAAATTAAACACCTTTATTTGCTGGCTAAAACAGTCAGGTCAATGTTGGAGTACAAAATTCGAATGTTTCATGAAATGTCTGAATTTCATGGAAAGTAATACCGAAAGGTGTGCTTATAATAGTAGATATATCGTTATATCGATGATTGGCGCGTAATCGTGATACTCGCGAGACTTTCATTGACGCACTAAAAAGTAAATTCGACGTTACTATGGTTTAATCTACTATTTAGGGATGCAAATTATTCGAAACGATAATTGGATTTTTAATAATCAAAAGGATTAAATAAAGAATGTCCTGGGACGTTTCAAAATGGACGACATTAATGCTGTAGAAACTCCTGCTGATCCAAATATCCACTTAATAACTCCTACAGAAGTAAAATCAGATTTTCCTTATCGCGACGCAGTAGGCTCATTGCTTTGTTCCACGTTCGCTAGACCCGACGTAGTCAAACGAATACGACGTTATGTTAAATAAACACAAGATTTTGAAATCAAGAGGCGCGGTAGCGCCTCGAGGCAAGTCTGAATTCCATGACGAGCCTACGAGGCCGCAACGCGCGCTTCTATATGTTGATATGCGATTTTTAGGTTGGCGGATTTCAATGAAACCTTACATTTTAATTCTGTTTTGTTAATGATGAGTGGCAAAAGTGTTTATTTCAATAGTTATTAAGTCAATCTTTATTACAGAAAAAGTTTTATGTAAAAAGATTGACTATTTCATGAAATATGCCACTTCCGCTTTTATGACTGCGCGATATCTTTTCGTTTAAAAAATGTTCAGCCTCCTAGTTATTTTCCTCCACCATGTTATGTATATCTATATGTATACGTACAGATATGCTCGCGCCCTAGAGTATTGGTCCGTCGGCCGGTCGCCGACTCGCAGCACTGCGCGTCCATGCATTCTTTAACCTTGTGACGCGTGGAGATCCAGCGGTTGAATCTCGCGCATCTCCGCGAGCCTGCGTCGTGCGCGTGCCGCTAATTAAGCTAATTGCCGCGGCGTCGGGAGGATAGCACCTACTGGGGCTGCCGCAGTCGCGTACGGGAGCGAGAGAGATGGAGCAATGACGCGGGACGACGAGCCCGCGCCATCTTAATTAGCTCGAGAGAGAGATCGCAGACTTCGTCGCGCGCGGACGCTCACGTTTCCCGAGGGATTATTTTCCCGGTTTTTCCGTGGTGTTGTTGCGAGTGAGCATCAGCACGGAGTGCGAGGGCCGAGCAGCGGTCGAGAACCATCAGCGGTCCCGCCACCCGACTCTATGCACCGAGCGAGTCCCCGGAGCACCGGGGAAACTTCGTCTAGGTTTTCAGCAACGCCGTTGTGGGCGAACGCACCGGCCGGGCGTTCGTCTACGGGAAGCAGCTTCTCGAAGGTCTTCTCGCTGCCGTAAGTAGCAACGGTTATTTAGGTGCGTGCGGTTCGTACACCCGCGGCGGCACCCGCGGGTGTACGAATTGCGAGGTGATCGGAGTGCGGCCCAATCACCGATCTTGCGACGAGAAGCCCGTAAGCTTCTCATAGTATTTTCTCTCTCTCGCGTTCTCTCGCCCAGAGCGAGAACAGTGGCTTGTACCGGCAAGCCACTCGTCCGTTGCTTTACGTCGTATCCAACGTGGAAGTGTGAGCATCAGCTCGCGCTTTCTCCCACGCGTTTAAGCGCAGAGTTCACGTGCATAAGGTAGGCCGCGACCTACCTCAACCGGCGTGTTTGAATCCGTGGCGAGCGCGCATAGGCGTCCGCTAGACCGAGTGGGCCGCCATCTTGACGAGTACGTCCGTAGGCCCTCAGCCGGTGTACTCACACTAACACTTTCTGATTTCTTGTATTCTTTCGTTTGGCGAATAAACGCTTCTTTAGTTGTTAAACGCGCGTGTAATTATTTCACGCGCGCTCACCTCACCTTACATTCGCGTGGTTATCCGAGCCCCGGATACCGCCACTATTCGCGGTCATTCTCGCTAGCCATTGCATCGGTTAGCGAGATTCAAATTTGAGCAAGCCGAGTCCGGCTACGTGTGCGCGTGGCGCACACACACATCGACACGCACACTAAGCGGGAGCTTCTCAGCTCTCGCGTTGCAGCAGGCCGCGGTAACTCGGGGAGAGTTGCCGTCGGATACTCGCATGTGTCCCTCCGTAAGTACCCTCCGTACTTCGGAGTAACATACGTGCAGGTGCGATTTAATTTATTTAATAGATTCACGCCCTGTTACATTTATTAATTATAATAAATGAAACTTTAATTATTAAAGTTTTTATTTCATATACACTGTGCGTAAGCTTTGATAAGCTGTATGAAAATGCATATAAACGTGTTTTAGGAAAATTCTCATCTTCTCTAGTTCTTCAGCCGCCACTAGGTGGCTACATCTTAAGTGTCGCCGCTCACGTACCAAAAGTAGTTAACCCGTTTGTATAAGTAGGACTGCCGCTCAAACGTCAGCTCGACACTTCGCTCGAAAAATATATTAAAAAATATTACTACTCTAAAGTACTACTTCGCCATTTGAGATTATAATACAAATTTATTTATTATTTAATACGCATATTCCATGCCAAAATGAGTCATGCAGATAAATGTTCTCATGATAAGAACAGAAAAAAAGTATGTGCTCCATGTGGTAAAAAAATTGTTTTTGGAAAAGTCCCGCCTGTAAAATCTCTTATCAATGAGCGCACTGGATCTCTTATAAAACAATTTATATAGAAAAACTTTCATTTAACTAATTAAAAATTTCCGCAAAGTATTTGTGGAACTTGTTACCTTACGTTACTTGATGCTGAGAAAAATATCTATCGTAGACCTCTACCAGTCATGCCCAATTACGAAGATTTTGAATTGCCAAAAGCCACACGTTCAAATATTGCAAGTAACTGCTACGTATGTATGACTGGCAGATTCAAGGGTCACTCTAAAGTTGTAAAAGGTAAAGGTAAGAAGAGAAGGAAAAGAAAAAATATTAAAAAGAAAATGGGACCATATAACCACTACGTCCCCGTCGTTGGTCCTGGGTAATGCAAAAAGTGGTAATTGTAACTATTGTTACAACCTGCAGAACATAAACTAATTGTCAATTTCATTCTAAACGTTTCATATGTAATAACTTGAAAGTATGATTTAGGTGACTGCAAGGTCAAGTCCCGATTTGATAAAAATATTGATATCTCACGAAAGGGATCAGCTACGATTTTGAATTTTGCAGATTTTGAATCTACAAAACATTTAGAAACTTTCTGTGCCAGCCGATTTTAGATACATTTTAGTCATACTTTTCCTTCTTTCAAGACCACTGTGCCGAGACACGAGCAATAAACGAGTAGTAACATATATACATCTGAGTAGTCATTATCCTGGCCCTATCCACAATCATCTCGTAGTACTTAGATCTCGATTGTAACGCTAGAAACCCTATGAGGATTATTATAAATCCGTAACAATCGGTTTTTACGTTAATAAAAACAATTGACGATTTGTATTTTACGATTAATGATTTTTATATTTATGTTGATTATTTATGTTGATTTTTTAGTTTTTCATAATTAGGCTTTTTTCACCTGGACATCATCCACCGGAGTACTTTTCGCATTTTCGCGCATTATCGATGAAACAATGAAGACGTTTTACGGATGGCCTTAGGAACTCTTTTTGAATTTTTATTATTTTTATAATTTTTTTGGTATCATTTTTACACCACTTTTGAAATAGATACCTTGGTGTATTTTTTTTGTGGTATCCCCGATAGGCCTATTCCACTTGTTTTGCTTTAGAGCTCTTGCACAGAGAGGAGCATAAAATACATTGCTTATGAGAATCCTTACTATTATTATATTTAAGTATATTTTATTAATTAAGATTAAAAACATTAAAAATAAAGATTATACACAGTGGGCCATTTTAATCGCCCGACCCAAATAACTCGCTTGGGAAGACCTAAATAAAAAAAAGTATAAAAACAAAAGTTGTTTGATTTTTAGGGGGCAATTAAATAGTGACCTTGTGTTTGATGTCGGATTTTAAGGTAATTTGAAGGCCAAGTTCATTTTTTATAATAGGAAGCCCTATTTTTGACCTCGGATTCTGAAAGAGCACAAAATTTTGAATTTAAAATTCCTTTAGTACTTTTTCGATTAGATGTATAGTTTCCGAGAAAAAAGTTAATTAATAATCGATATTTTAAAATTTTTCAATTTTTTTCTCGGAAACGATGTTTCTAATCGAAAAATAATAAGATACTTTTGACTTAGAATTTTATGCAGAATATGGTGGAGTTTTTTATTTTTCAAATTTTCGATTTTTGATTTTATGTTACGAAGTAATGTTCTAAAAAATTAGACATTTAAGTTTAAACTTCTGAGTAATATTAAATAGATTCCAATTTTTAAAAATTTATTCAGTAGTAAACCATTTGGTGTGTTACGAATAAACGATTTATTCGTGTACTCTTGCTGGTTTTATAAATTTTGAGAGTTTAATAATTTTGTACTTTTTTTTGTTTTGTACATTATTTTGAAGGGAGAAGAGCCAATGTGTCAAACAATTTATAGTGTTTCTCAGTTGTGTTCGTTAAATGTACAGGAGGCATTTATCACTGCACCTTAAATGAGACATTTTCAAAACATCTGTCTAATAGGCACGTTAAACTCCTTTTCAAGATGTGGTTCACTAATTAATAAAAATAAATATGATGACTATTAAAAATGCATAGCCAGGTTACGCACTTTTACACTTGTAAGAGTGCGTTTCCCCGCGCAATCTACAATGGGACCCGGGGGGAGAATGATTATTATTTTTAAGGGCGCCAGGTGCTTGTAAAGCACCGAAATTGGGTCCACCACTACTAGTCAGTCGGGCCCTGAGGGGTTTCGTCGACGCTGACTCGGATTTATTGTCCACTAAGGTGTATTTACAGGTGTCGGAGGAGAAGGTTTTGTCCCGCTCGCGGCACGCGGTCGAGACGCCGGCGCGGTCGTAGGTAATCGCGGATGAGTATCGGGTAGTCGCGGGTAAGTTGCGGGAAACTCGAGGTCGGTCGCGCCCTCCTCCAGCTTACCAGCTTTCCTTACTTCGCCTTTCCTCCTTCCTCGCCTGTTGCTCCTCGCTCGACTGCGTGATCTCCCGCTCGTCGTCTGGCGTACTTGACGTGCTTGTGACTCGTGTACCGACTCGTAGGCTCGGTTTCCGTCACGGAGGCCCATCTAGCAACTAAACTTAGGTCACAGTAACGGTGGTCACCAACATTCGATACAGTGCGTACGCTGAAAAAGGGCTAGGGATCGCTGCCTACCTGCTGGCTAGAGCATTGGCTATACTGAATCGGCGTACGGGCAGCGCCGTGCGGAGAAGCTACTACTCTTATTACAAGTGTAGCCTTTACCACCTTACTTCAGCGTAGTTATCTTGCGTAGTATCCCGTACTCCCGTTATCTCTGCTCTCCCTCTCCCTCTCACTCTTACGCACGGCGTCGCGGCCTCGAGTCGCCTCTCTACTCCCGGCGCGGTGCTGCCCTCTACGACTAGAGTAGCGGCCGGCGCGTGAGCCTTCTCCCCATCTGGTGGAGGCGCCGAAAATTCGGCGCGCGCGAAAGCGTATACGGGGCCGTGAGGCACGGCGCACCGTTTCTCTCTCTCTCCCTCTCTCTCTCGGCAAGTTGAAGGTCAAGGCAGCACAACATCTTACGTCTAGGTCTGCAACTAACACTGCGAAGTCGCAGGTGAGTGTCAGAACAATTAATTAGAGTTCCGCAGCCACAGTCCGCCAATCTCCATCATGGTCGTCCACACCAGCTAACAGCCGCCATAAACGCTCAGGTGGTAGGTGGTGCTGCGGCCCTTACCGGCACTACACGGCGGGCGAACGGTTCGCAGGTGCCGCCATCTAAGCCTGCGACCGGTGTTGCGGGCCACAGCAAAGCAAAAGGGGTTGCTGGGTTGAAGGCGTTCCCACCTAAGCCTGTGCCTAGTAACACCTCTTACGGCAGTGCAAGCGGGGTTGCAGTGGAACAAGTGCCCCAGCATCCTCCCCAGCCCGAAGCTCCGAATTTCATCAGGGATGACCGGGCTGCAGATATAAAGGCACCTGGACAATTTCTCAAGTCCACCACACCACTTCTGTCTTCACTGCTAGAGGGCACCAGCGTTCTCGAGACTTCAAGTAGCTGTAAATTAAATAATAGCGCACTCTCGGGCTCGCTGCCCTTTGTGAATAATAACGTGATTATCCCGCAGAGCACTTTAGATCTATTTTTTCAGTATTTCAACATGCTCCAGGGACAGTTTGACGAGATCAAGTCCTACATAAGTCACAATAACGTAGCCGCCGCATCTTTCTCTTCTCCTCAACCAGCGACTGAGGAGGCGATCCTAGAGTTGACGGCACGTATTTCGGCTTTGCAGAAACTTGTTAATAAGCAGTCTACCCAGCTGGAGGAACTGCGTATCGACCGATAATTGCTCCTGGAAGAAAATGGCCTCTTGAAAGGCCATATAAAAAATATGAGTGCTGATCTAAGTGCACTGCGAGAATGTTCGTATAATACTGATGTCATCCCCCTCTCTAGCTGTTCCACTAATGCTACAACAAACCCCTGCCCTGAGCTGAGGCTGCAGAATCCCGTGACGATTGTGCTGAGAACTGCGAGGTTATTATAAGAGGTATTCTAAAATCTAATGTTGCTGCCTCACAAGAGGCTTTAAATGATGTAGCCTTTGCAACGGTCGGTCTTTGGCAGTCTGCACGCCAAATAGGAAAATTTTTATAAATGAGTCGCTGCTCCACGATAAATTTCAACTATTCAAAAGTTTAAGGCCCATAGCACAGGGGCTGGGTTTTAAATATGTCTGGCATGCGGGCGGAAGATTTCTGGTCAGGCGTAAGGGAGGCGAGCGTGCGCATTTGTTTGCATCTGCTTCCGATTTGCATGCTATTCACACGGCGAGTCAGACCGTTCCCACCAAAATACGGACAACAACGCTCGTACTTATCGCTGACAGTAACGCGACGAAAGATACGACACGTAACAGTCGGGAAACAGGTCTGACAAGCAATTCGGTGGTTTCACCTTGCCAATAACTTTGAAAATTTTACTGAGAGAATTTCGCGGGATAGGTGTTTTTTGTAGCGGAGAGAAAAATACACATAAATATACACCTTAGAATCGCTGTAACCAGACGACATACCTGAACGTATAAGACCATTCGTTGTCGATACTACGACGGGGATCGATGTGGCTAGTAACCTACCCGATGATTTTGACGTTGTCAATTTTGGACCGAGCATCAGCAATCAGGCGGGCGGTGGTGATGATGGCGCGCCGGCAAATTATGATAATTCCGATACTGACACAGCGCCAGGTACGGACGATGAAAATATCTGATATCGATACGTAAGCATATTTTATATTACATGTATTAGGTTACGCTAGAAAAATTATTCTAGATCAACACTTCCAACAGGATGACTCTGTAGAGAGAGGGTGGCGGCATGTCTCGATCCACGAGGAATCGTCACGGTTCTATCGACAGTTCCAGCTGCAAGGTCGCGAAATGAGTGTGTCAGTATTACCACCACCATCAAACACCAATGTCTACATCTGGTTGGAGGGTGCTATCAACGAGCTACACATGAGCGAATTCGCACAGTCAATTGATTATATCGGCTTAACCATTAACTCGCCCCGATTCCAACACGGACCTGTGTGGATCTCTTACAGACTGGTTCGTGATTTTTTACCATCTAACCTTCTGGAACTTATATCGAGTGTGGCGCAAAGCAACAACGGTTTTGAAATCGATGAAACATTAAGAATAAAAGTCAATATCGTATTGGTACCGGTCGGTAGGGGCGCGAGCTCTCACAAGTGAATCGGTCTTAAAGAAAGCCATTCTGAATATTAGAATACACCAAAAATCTGTGTATTCCTCGATCTTTGGTGGCGTAGTGGTGTGCTACACGAAAAATGGAATAAAACAAGACATTGCATCGGTAGATATCAGATGGAGCAAGCACTTAAACTCATTCAAGCTGCGAGAGTTAGAATACCCGATACAGGTTGCGGTATCGAATAAATTAAACTTTTTCAAATATACTACGCACTCTTTGATACCGCAATCGTTGTTTATTAATTTCAAAATTTTGCTCGAGGATATAAACCACTGTACGATGGCACCCGATTTGTACATGAAGTTGGTAAGGTCGTGAGACACATTTTGCACATTATGTATTACGAAACCTCATGACATTATCAACCTATTTTAAACCTAGTCGCAGCTTCAGGCAGTAGAGGCTATTGTATACCCTGCAATAAAAAAATTAAGCAATAAAAAAATCACAAGTGCCCGCAGAAATGCCAAAAATGTCTGCAGAAAGCGCCGTGCGATACAAATCAAACCAAAATTAAGTGTACGAATTGCGATAGGGTGTTTTATGGCCCCCTCTGTCTCGAAAATTATAGAAAGGTAAAATCGTTTGATAGATCTTGGTCTGTGTGTGAAAGTATAAAAATTTGTTACACCTGTTGCAAACCTGTGCGTATTAACGATAAGGAGAAGCACAACTGTAATATGATCTATTGTAAAATTTGTAGTGATAAACGAAACATTGATCATCAGTGCTACATGCAACCTGTTGTCACCCGAGCCGCATCTAATAAGAAAATATTGTATCTGTTTTACGACTTTGAAACGCAACAATCAGAGAGCGTTCTGGGTGACGAAAGGTTGAAGTTAAATGTACCAAATTTGTGTATTGTGCAGCAAGTTTGCACGGAGTGTCTGAATGAGTGTCTGAATGAGGATGTATCAAATCCGTATGAGTTTTGAGGTGTGCGTGAGTACGTGTTTGAAATTGATCCGGTAAAACAGTTAGTCGATAGCTTTACCCCGTAAAAAAGAGTTCAAACAAACGATATGTATAGCGCATAACACACAGGGATTCGACACGCAATTCATTTTAAAACGTTTGACCGAGCGAAAGGATCTCAGAGACAAACCGTCGGTAATTTTAAGCGGATCCAAGATAATTTTAATGGAAATTTTATCCGACAAATTTATCGATAGCTTAAATTATCTACATATGCCACTGAGTGCACTACCAAAGGCATACGGTCTGGGAAATATTGAGAAGGGAATGTTCCCACACCCTTTCAATACACCCGAGAACCAAAATTACGTGGGTGAAATGACGCCGATCTCGGCTTTTTCATCAAGCTCGATGAGGGTTGCGGAGCAACGCGAGTTTTTGCAATGGAACAATGAAAAACTGGAAGAAAATGATATCTTTAATTTTAAAACTGAAATTCTCAAATATTGCAAGCAGGATGCGGGTGCAGTTCTACGGATGCGTTTGTAGAGTGCGCAACCATCGCATCGTCTTGTATGCGTGTCAATAGAAAGAATTTTTTGCAAAAGGACACGATCGGTATCATACCCCACGTTGGATACCGACATTCGAATAAACAGTCTTCAAAGGCGATACGATGGTTGTGCTGGATGGAACACGAGCTACGTCAACAAATACTGTACACGGTTCGCGAGCGTGAAAAGAAGCTTCCCAAGGGTCCACTCGTTGATGGATACTGCGAACTACAAGACGGTACCCGCATTGTGCTTTAATTTAACGCCTGTTATTGGCATAGTTGTGTGTGATGCAATACAACCAACCGAGATTCTCGTCTCGTAAATGGTGAGTCTATGGACAAGAGGTTCAAAAGAACCGCGAGAATCTCGGAGAAAATAAAGACCCATGGTTACCGGCTGATCGAGAAGTGGGAATGCGAATTTGATCGCGAGTACACAGAAAACGAAAACATGAGGCATTATGTTGTGAATAAAACAGGTAATTGGCGCGCACCGTTGAACCCTCGAGATGCTTTCTTCGGTGGTAGACTGGTAATGTTTGTAAAATTTATGACGCGAAAGAGGGTGAGAAGATAAAACATGTTAACGTATGCTCGTTGTACCCATACATTTGCAAATACGGTCGTTATCCAGTTGGCCACCTAACCATCTATGTGGGTGAAGACGAATGTCGCGTTATCGTGGGCCCCGTCAAAGATATAAGTAACGTTGAAGGTCTCGTCAAGTGCGAGGTGTTACCCCCGCGAAATCTCTACCACGCCGACCTACCTGT
This sequence comes from Eurytoma californica, assembly GCA_035586675.1. Taxonomy (NCBI): domain Eukaryota; kingdom Metazoa; phylum Arthropoda; class Insecta; order Hymenoptera; family Eurytomidae; genus Eurytoma; species Eurytoma californica. The sequence continues at coordinate 597 of JAXIUT010023128.1, read as the reverse complement.
CAAAATGCACGACAAACTCTTATTCCCCTTGTGTCGCTCGTGGGCCGAAATAATGAACAATCAAGAGTGCGATCACGAGGACCCGGACGAGCGCGTTTTCATCGGAACTTGAGTAGCCGACAAGCTGAAAAAAGCCGTGCAAATGAGGTATATTATCCGAAAGGTATTTGAAATTTGATCTTACAAAATCACGCAGTATAACAAGGTCACGGGACAAGACGGGTTATTTAATGCATACATTGACAAATTTTTCGCCGAGAAAACGTACGCGTCCGACTACCCATCAGAGTGCGTGAACGATGAAAACGCGATTGCACGGTACTTGGAGGAATTTGAGCAACAGGAGGGGGTAAAACTGGATAAGGACAGTATATAATTTAATGCGGGTCTGAGGTCGGTGGCGAAACTCTGTTTGAACTCTTTGTGTCGTAAATTCGGACAGAGAGAGAATATGCCAAAGAGAGAGGTAGTGGTGGACCCGCAGAGGTTGTTCGAACTACTCTGGAGCCCCGAGGTCGTGGTCGACTCGATACTACCTATCGACGAAACGACCATTTATGTGAGTTGGCACAGTACAGACGAGGCTGTCGAACCATC